>JAZHYW010064608.1:0-27541 GCA_037355805.1 Ixodes ricinus
TCCCATAGGAATCTGATGAGGTGAGTCCCCCTTAACCCCCTTGGGTGCAACAAGCCAGTACAGGCGGCGACAAATTCAGAAGTCGGAGGGACTTGTGAATTTGGCACCATTTCTGAAAACAACTACTCCGTGGCCACTCGACTTAACCCAATATTAGCCGCCATTCCCGAAAATAGGTGATGCACCCTCAATTACCCCTGGGGCAATGCATGCCAGTTAAAAAACGATGTATATACAGTGTAATGAAAAGGCATCATAAAATACTGTGTTAACAAGTACTTGTACTTTACTTTGAAAGTATATTCTATTTATAGTACTTTACTTCAAGACTATCGTGAGCAATATGAGAGGGAACAGCGGAGGCGCATGCCAAATAGCCTCGAACCCTACCCGGGCCGATACGCTGCGGCAGCTCTTGGAAAAAAGGTGGAGAGAGCGGTGCGCTTTCGTCTGCTGCCGGCACCCCGCCATGCTGGCTTTCTTCTCGCGTGGCACCTGATAACGATGAACACTGCGAGGCACTTTTATATGTCGTATCATTGATAGCTTTGGGAACTTGAAAAAGAAAGCTCACGCAACGAGATGAAAACAGTTTTATTGACGCCTGCCAACATAAAAGAAAGACAAAAAATTAATACACAAGCAGTGTGGCATCAAGACGTTATCACCGTTAGTAGTCGGCGATGAACTATGCCGCGTGAAAAGTAAGCTGCCAGTGGCGGGGGTGCCGGCAGCAGACGCGCCCTCTCTCCACCTTCTTTCCAAGAGCTGTCGCAGCGTATCGCCACGGGTAGGGTTCGAGGCTGTCCGGCATGCGCTCCGCTATTCCCTCTCATATTGCTCACGATAGTACATTGAACCCAGTGTACTTAGTACTTTACTCGAAGTATGCCACCTCTCTGTTAGTTTGTACTTGAGGCACTTTTTAGATGTACCTACCAAACACTGCAGAATGATTGTAATTATGTTTCGTATTTTGTATCTGTTCTTCATTGTTGTATTTATGTCTGACATTCCTTTGTTCTTCATTGTTGTATTTATGTCTGACACTTTTTGTTCTTTCATTTTATTAATATTGGTAGTGGTGCATAATGAGCGCTTTATTTACTTTTGTTCTCGGCCCCCTTTACTTAATGCCCTCGAGCCTTTAAGGGTGCAATAAATAGAAGAGTGGGAAAAGAAAGCAGACGATGCATAGAGCGTGTTTGTTTCGTTGCGACATAATCAACTGGTTCAAATTAGTTTGAGTGCTTGTCAACTTGAGTTTTTCCTCGTACAACGCACGACCGCGATGTTCTCTCGCGTAACCAAGCTAAACATTGCGGTAAAGGCAGCGGCAATGCAGAATGCCCCGTGTGTTGCTTTATGGTGACTTTGCACACAGGTACCTCATACACAATTTAGGCCTCAACGGTGCGAATATTGTCGCACGTGGCATCTCCGAAAAGATTGCGCCCGAAGCTAGCGCCCGACGAGCGGAACGCAATACCTGCACCTCTTAAAGTACCCCTGCCTTGACCCTGTTATTTTGCATCTCCCCGTGCCCTTTCAAGCACACGCTCATCCATCTCTCGCACGCTCTACCCCCGTATCTGCACCGCATAATACCTCCCAACAACAAGGACGTAGTGCTGCATTTTCTGCGTTGCCCACTGAAAACCAGCCACACCAGTGTTTGGCCAGGCATTCAATTGGCGAAGACTACCGGACCAATGCAGGACTCGTGCTACGCTCTTCGTTGCGGGAGCGTGTCACCGCAAACCGCTAGGCGAGAGCCACGTAACACGTTCCGCAATAGAAAGACTAAGCGCCGACCTTCAGAACCGTCAATCACGGCCTTCTCGCATTGCCCGTCGTAGTCTGGGCCCACCAGGGTCCATCGGTACCCCTAACATCCGCCTCAACGCTCTGCGTACCGAGGAAGCCGAGATGCGCAGAAGATGAGAAATCTTTTTCTGCAGACTTATTATAAGAATTGTACGCCCCCAAAGGTTGGACTGCCACATCGCCGATCCAAACCCACAGATGAAGGCTCATCTCTCGGTACAGCGACTGGAACGCGTCTGCAACTGGTCTGTTTGGCGTCCTATTCCTCCCTTGCATTCAAGCGGTCCCCAAGTGGCTACAAATTACCTCACAAATGCCCGAGTGCGGTGTTGTCGGATGTCACGACCCTGACACTTAAACGTACAAGTTTGGGAAGAAAACGCGAAAGAATGCGAGCGTCGCCGTCGTCGCGACGTCCCAACTCCTAACCGCGAGAGCTTCCGTGGACTGCCGAGCTGGAGGGCGACCTGCAGAAGAATGGGTGACTGCCGCATTCGCCACAACACCACCAGGGTCGCGGCACGCGACGATGGGACACTTCTGTTACTCCGTCGGACAAAAATCGAGCGACCACTTCTTGGACGCGGTAAACACACGGGTTGGAGACGCTTTCCAGGCACCATACTCCTGGCAACAGACAAGCCGTTCGGTTGTCGTGCTTGGTGGGGGTGGCAAAGAGAGGGTGGGTAGGTGGGTAAGCCCTCACCCATAGTGACGGGAAAGATGTCCTCGTTGTTGATCTGTGCCTCCACCCAGTCCATCAGGTGCGAGATGTACTGGGGTGCGGGCAGCGCCGTCGGCTTCTTGTACTTGTGTCCGTCCGCCCAGAGGTACTCAAACCTGGGGCACCGAGGAACATCCAATTAGAAGAAATCCATCGACTGAAAGCATTTTTATTAGTTAAAACGAGAGATGAGCTGCTTCCTGCAGAGAAAAAAAGATAAAACCATTGCGAAAAGACAGCACGAAAAAGAGAAAGGACTACACAGGACAAGTGCTGTCCTGTGTAGACCTCCCTTTTTGACCTCGTCTCCTTCACGCCGTTTTTTAACGATGAACTCGTAACCAACTTGCCCAATTGTCCATTCTGCTAAGGACGAAAACGAGATGTGCACACTCCGCCAAAAAGAATAAACTAAGTACCGTTAGTCGTCGTTGGCTCAAGTACTCGAGTATGATGCTTGTTTCCGAGGAGAATGCATTAATTAGCATGAAAGTCACATTCTACTTTTTCTGTAAGTTTGTGAGCTCAAGAAACCGGCAGCCGGCATGACTGTTCTAGCGCACTTTGTCAAGCAAAGCGAGAACTTAGACGACATTGCAATATTCTTTTGCCGGCTTATCTGCGTGGTGCTTCCGAGTCGTGAGGAGAAAAAAATGACCCATTTTGTTTGCAAAACAAAACAAAGTTGTTACTTCATTACCGATAAAAGTAACGAGTTAGTATGAGCAACGGCACGGCTTGCGACACATTTCGTGAGAGTCTAAATAAAACATACAAACCAGGTCTCACAAACCACCTTCCTAGGAACTCGAGCGTTCCCCGGAGTACTCGGCGGGTACTCAAGATTACATTTGAGCATTCTTACCCCCAGGCAACGTGCTACCCCAGCGTAAGTAGCACAAGTGAAACGTTCGCTGATGCGTGACTACCTGCCAGATGTTTCCACCTAGTTCCCAAGTACGATGTGTATTATTGTTAACGAAGTCCGTAAGCTGCCAAGAACTCCTCTGAGATAAAAAAAAAAAAAAAGCGAGACAAAATGCGTCATAATTGATGAGAAAAAATATCTTCCAAAGAAGGCAGCAGTGAATTTCCAGCGCTTCAGCATTAAAGAGGACAGCTGAATTTCTTCAAATGATGGAATCTTTTAATAAAGGAATGTGTGTGCAAAAGGTGTATCATTACCCAATGGATTGTACAGGTGGGAAAAGGTGTTACGTTCTTTTGTCATTCTAGTTCGTCAAACGAACTGTTGTAAATCTCATCTTCCAAGCAACGTATTGGCGGTAGGCTGGAGGTGCCTTATATTTTACAATTTATCGATATGCTTCTTTTCGAAATATTTTATGAAAAGAATTAAACTGATCCGTCGGCATTATATCAACCACTTATTTTACGACTGTTTCCGACTCGCAAGGTTTCACAAAATTGTATCCCAGCGTTATATACGAAGTTGTTCATAGCATGAGGGACCAACAAAAATGTTTCGCATTGTTGGAGGCGGCCATTAATGCACGGTAAGGCCTAAGACTTGAACCGAGGGCTACAACCTGAGAGAAATCTCACACTGACTCGGCTGATTTCAGGCAGACTATCATAATCATTTTCTTCGATGAACTTGACAATGTATTTTCTTCCTCAGGAGAGACACTGTTGAAGTCTGAGTGAACAAAATATATCATAGAGTCGTGAGCCTGGTTCAAGAACAGCCATTTAAAAAAAATCAGCAGAACCCATCCTTTGGGAATGATTATCTACGTTAATGCGAATAGCATCAAACGGTGCGGAGTTATGCGCGTTCCGTCAGGTGGCCGGCACACTCTAGATGCGCCAGCCCACTCTTGAGGCGATTCTAAATTTGTTGACACTTTCACAGCCCTGCGCACGATCTCCGCAGCCCAGCACGTGCGTTTGTGTCACTTAGGAAGGCGAGCAAAGCACGCGCCATACGCACAAACACTCAAAATGGTACCGACCAGACTTTCTGGCGTCTCAGCTAGTCTCAACCAACGGTACTCTAAACGGTTGTTTATATCTTTACCATAGGACGCGCTTTACAGCGCTGTCACAGCTACCGGTGCGCGCGCGTTCCATGCACGAGGGCTCATTCCGCTCTCGTGAGGCTGAGCACGGCCGCTACATCACCCTCTCCCGAGCGCGGGAGAGGGTGAGCTAGCGGCCGTGCTCAGCCTCACGAGACGGATGAGCCCTCGTGCATGGGAGCGCGCGCGCACCGATACTGTGACAGCGCTGTAAACGCATCCTATGGTAAGATATAAACAACCGTTTAAATGCGTTGAATGACTGCCTTCATAGCTCTGTGGTTAGCGCGTCTGCCTGCTGATCAAAAGGGTCAACGGTTCGAATCCCAGCCGGCGCCGGTCTTTTTTATTTATTTATCGACCCGCGGCGTAAGAGGTTAGATAGCCAGATAGATAGATACATAGACGAAAAGTGTGTGAAGTAGCCAAAGAATGCTATTCGCATTAAAAGTCAGGGAAACATTTCATGGCGGCAAAAACAAATGCCTGCGGCACAAAACAGCGGAGGAGAGGGACTTACTTGGGTCCGCCGGACATCCTCGGACAGCTCTCTTCCGTGCAGTAGTCCGAGATGGTCCCATAGATGAGATTGATCCGGTTGAAGAAGTCCACCACTGCACAGAATGTAAGGATAGCAGACAATCAATTCGCTGGTTCGGAGACAAGACACGCCAATCATAATAAACAAGGTCACAAGACTAAGGCCCTTGTCGTTTGTATGTCGTTCTGTGCGTGCTGTTGTCTTCTGTATCGCCAACTGATGGCAAACATTTTGTATTGTCTTTCATAATATGTACATTCATTCTTTGAAGAAGAAATGGCAATCAGATTGAAGGATCAATATTTGATGCAACTCGTAGAGGCAAGCGTGTTACAAGATTATCTCGAAACTTTGGGTGGGCGGTCACACAGTACTGCACGTCGAAAAACACTCCCAAATTGCTCGCCTGGCACATTCGGCACGAAAAAGCGACGCTTCAGAGTCGATGAGGAGATTAAATGGCAAAGGCACCAGTAACGCAGAATGTATTCTCCGTCTGCTCCGCGAGACGTTGCACGGACCAACTCTGTCCGAATTTTGTGCCTCAACGGAGCTATACTCCGTCTCACCCTACGATGGACTAGGGCCCGAAGGCTGGCGGGTGGAGCACTGCTTCAGAAAAGCTTGCATCCGCATTGTGAAAGAGTGTGCGAGAGAAATTCCGATATGCAGACTACGAAGAGCACTAATCTAATGATATGGTTCTCTGTTATGATAGTGTGCTATTTTATATTGATGAAGTAAAGGTACATAGTATTTAGTTTCATAAACATTCTTGCCATATTTCGTAAACATGTCAACTGTTTCAAGAAGTTGGATGGCACACAGGCAACACCTGCATAAAGTCGTTTCGACTTAGCCATAACAATCCAATCCAACTTTTGTATACGAACGTACCCAGACCTGCATTTCCCTTCCCAACGCGGCCCATACATATGCTCCCGTGTCGAACACTCTATCGGACTTATCTTCACTTCTTAATGAGCAATGGTTCTGATCCCGGGTTCTCTTCGCCCCATCGCTTCCAGATGGTGTTCAATCCCTTTAGTAGTCTTCAGTAGTAGCAAGCAGACAGAGATGCCGTGAGGGTATGGTGTACTATACTTCGTTTCAGCTTCCGTCCGAGCGCAGCCAAAGCTACCTGTGGCCGGAGCCAATCACACGCCGGCAATAGGTCACGCGATCTCGCCTGCACTTTTGTATTACTCCGCTGCGCCGCTGGTCGTCCGCACCGCCCGCGCTCGCCGAGTATTTCGTCTGCTACGGGTGTATGAACGGTATCGTCTGCTACAGGTTTAAAAATGCCCTTTCACGTACTGAAACTCAGTCACAGGGGACGTCAGTACGTAGGCTGGCACCTGTGTCCGAGCTTTCCACCTGTTAGGCATAGTTTCGAGATGTAAGTACACGTTGCAAGGTCCCCGATGACCCGGCCGTTGATGTTTCCTTGTAGTGTCTGGATATACCAGGACTCGAGGCGCAGCCCTTTCCACCAGCTTCTCGGCGTTAAATGTGATCGGCAGGTAAAGGGGTACCCCGATTTCGCCGTGCATCGAAATTGTAGTGGCCCGGACGCTTTGCTTGTTTGCAACGCATTCGCGGTACGACGTGGCCGGAGTCTCCTGCCGAATTTGAAAGTAGACATTCATCACGGCCTCTAGCGCCTGACGCCCAAACGTGCTTTTGCGAAAGGGCGTTTTGAAGCGACTCGGTGAGGAAAGCAGCGAAGCACAAGATTCGGCGATTACGGGAACGAAATCACACAGAAAAACCCGAGCGCTGCAGCCGTGTTGCCAGCGGATGTACGTGTTTTCACCAAACCACATGCATTTAAATATATTAATAGAAACATAAACTTCAGAGATTTGATTCCTTTAGTTGCAAATCATTCTCAGCAGTACACATCTGGAATATTGTGCAATGTTTACGCACAAAACTGTTATTTTAAAAGAAATTACTTTTGTGAACTACTTTGTGGTGCGTAGGAATGCTCTTCTAGAAGTTGCGAACCGTCCCTCAGCCTTTGGCTGCGCTCGGACAGAAGCTGAAACGAAGTATAGCGAGGGTTCGATAAGCAGACGAAAAATTCGCCTCCTCATGACGTGTCTTGGCGCACTGATATGTACGACAGAGCAAATATACCACGTGATTTCTAACAGGCTTGTGATTGGACCCGGCGGCCTGTAGCATTGAGCTTTAGTCTAATGTAGGATGAGAGCGGAGTATAACGCTACCGCACATGGTCTCCCGAAGAAGGCCCTGCCGGAGCTAGTGCTTCGACACAAATGGAAGGCAGAGTTTTTCGACACCATTTTTTCACATCTTCCCGTTTTCTTTGAAGCATGCACTCATTCTCTTCCCTCTTGCCCGCTGCACACTCTCTTACCACGTCTGCAAGTGCCCTTGCTTGACACCTCCACCAAAGACTCTAATAAATGAAGATGGACTAATGTAAGAAATGAAACTTCACGCCAAATTTTTCAATTTAGTTTTCCTCCCGTTTTATACGCGTATTCTGTGAGGTCTCTCTTTCTCAACTATCGACCTTTTTTTAATGCGAATAGCATTCTTTGGCTACTTCGACGCACTTTTCGTCTATGTACGTAGAACCTCGTTGATACGTTTTGAAGAAACCGCGAGAAAAAACGTATTACCCGGGAAAACGTACGATCCAAACTCACCATTTTCAAGCACACACAAAAAAAAAATAGTCGAGAACGAGATTGAACAGCGTTTAATACAGCGCTTCAATTGCCGAAAGCGTCTATCAGCTTCTGCTGGCAAGTGCCAGCAGAATCGTTCTGCGATGGCGTACCATGGCTTCGCGAAAGCGCGTCGGTTTCGCGACGCCATCGCAGAACGAAACGAAAAGGGCACGGGCTTCGGCGGAACGCGAAACCGAAGCTGCCAAAGAGCGCTGACAACGCAAAGAAAGAAACAAAGAAATGCCAGATTTGTTCATTTACTACAACCGCGCTACCGCTATTGCTCCCTTGTACGTCATAGTCTAGAGTTACTCTTGCGCACTCTTGCAAACGGTGCTTCCAGCCCGGCGCTCGGAACAGTGCCTCAAAGAGCTTGCTGGAGTTACCGAGAGCGACCCATAATCACGTGTCTACTTCGGAAACGCTTGAAAAGTCGTAAGCGAACGTACTGCTGTGGTGTTGACAACTGAAGAGAACATGCGCTCGCACGGGCGAACGATCGGTAGACAGCTGTATTTGGGTTTCGATTTTTACGCTGCTGCTTCGGTTGCTCGTTACGACAGCATTCGTGCCACTTTCGCCAGCGGTGGCACTTGACAAGAGGAAAGTGAACGACAGCACCAGATGGACGCGCTGTTGTTACGAGCGGTTAGTACGCCGCCGCCGGAGTTGCAATCGCTTAAAATCCTTTGTTATTATTTCATGGGAAAGATTCTTTGACGAGTCGAATAATGAGCTAAGACAGTAAAACCGCGCTGTGTTTTCTGTAAACGACCTTAATCACCCGGACGGCTCTCGGAAGTTGCGGAGAACAATAGACGCAGCGGCGGCATTATCAGCGGGCACTGCCAGGCCAGACCATCCCGCACGCGCGCGCCATGTATGCCTCGGCGCGCTCGGCGCTCGTTCGTCGAGACCGGATGTTCGGAGCTCCGTTGATTGCCAAAAAAACGTATAATCCGATCGACATTTGGCAGAATGTTGAGCGTATTTTCCAGGAAATCGTGTTATCCGGGAACGTATGAACCGGAAGAAAACAGCGCAGCTCTATGGGACGTTTCCCGTGCTTTCACTCGCGAACGTATGAACCGGGAAATCGTATGAACCGGGAACGTATCAACGAGGTTCTACTGTATCTATCTGGCTATCTAACCTCTTACGCCGCGGGTCGATAAATAAATAAAAAAGACCGGCGCCGGCTAGGATTCGAACCGTTGTACCCTTTGATCAGCAGGCAGACGCGCTAACCACAGAGCTATGAAGGCAGTCATTCAACGCACTCCTAAACGGTTGTTCATATCTTTACCATAGGACGCGCTTTACAGCGCTGTCACAGCTACGGGTGCGCGCGCGTTCCATGCCACGAGGGCTCATTCCGCTCTCGTGAGGCTGAGCACGGCCGCTAGCTCACCCTCTCCCGCGCTCGGGAGAGGGTGATGTGCGGCCGTGCTCAGCCTCACGAGAGCGGAATGGCCCTCGAGCATGGCGCGCGCGCACCGGCCAGCATGTGACAGCGTAAGCGCGCGTCGTATGGTAAGATATAAACAACCGTTTAAATACCGTTGGTTGAGACTAGCTGAGACGCCAGAAAGTCTGGTCGGTACCATTTTGAGTGTTTGTGCGTATGGCGCATGCTTTGCTCGCCTTCCTAAGTGACACAAACGCACGTGCTGGGCTGCGGAGATCGTGCGCAGGGCTGTGAAAGTGTGAACAAATCTAGAATCGCCTCAAGAGTGGGCTGGCGTATCTAGAGTGTGCCGGCCACCTGACGAACGCGCATAACTCCGCACCGTTTGATGCTATTCGCATTAACGTAGATCATCATTCCCAAAGGATGGGTTCTGCTGATTTTATACTGGTCGTTTTGAACGTACGGAATTTTTTATCTAATATACTCTTCTCAAAAGTGGGCGCCGTCTAATGGCCGCCGCACAGATCGTTTGAGTCCGTTGTCAATCGGGCACGTGCTGGCCGCAAGGCCAGCGTCGAAAACGAGTGCGACGTCAGCGGTTGGTGAGGGCTCGGATCCGATTGTGCTCTTAGTGGCCGAGAAATGGCGACTGCCAACGTCGCTCGACGGACTTTTGACTATTGTAATTTTCCCTTCCGTTCATTTGCCACCGTAGCGAACCGACAATAGGCGCCGGTCGACCTTGTCGTTTAATATGCGCCTCTTTATGCAGCTCCTCAAATTAAATGCGGAAGACGATACAAATGACACGGGTGTTAATTTGGTGTGCTTTCGTATTCGACGGTCCCTGACAAGGTGAGAAAGGCGGGAAGGTCCTTTGGTCGTCTTGCCTCCGGTATGAGCACCTTCCACGACGGTGTCTCGTGAGCCTACGGCATGCGTTCTGAGCCAAATGTGCAAAGGCTTCTTTCCTCGAGCCTCCAAATAGATCTTCTCGTCGAACCCCCGACGGCAGATGTTTTGAACGTCTAACCGGCTCGACGAATGCATTCATCAGTTTGACAGTTCCACAAACGGCTCTCCGATTGGAACAACCTCCCCAACTGGCCCCGCAAGTGATGACGTAACTATGAGGCACCGTGCTCCAAACAAAGCGTTGCTAGAGCCCTTGCTACGGACAAACGCATGAGGGCTCGACACGAGGTTAGAATTTGATAAAAGAAAGTGAATAATTTTTGCTAAGCATTTTGTCATCTCAATATCTAATAGTAAATACTTTTATGTTATCTTTTTAGTGCCATGTATCGACAATAAAAACCAGTAAAAAAAATTTCGGATTTTTTTTTTTTGGTTGGAAGACAACACAGCATGATGGCTTCATGTCATCCTTTCTGATGGAAACCGCAACTGTGTTGCAATAAAGGGGGTTATGACATGCCAAAAATAAAATATGAGATAACTATACTGCTAGGACCCATTGTATGTTCCTATAATCCTGCTAAATTTGTTTTGAAAATGACACAATAGTTTCGTGGATAAATCGATTTATGTGCAGGTCCCTCGGAGAGGCGGATCCGGACGGAGCGGGAGACTGGTGACGTAGCCAGCCTCCCCATACGGCGTCCCTTTGCAAGCACTCACAGACTTGGCTCTCTTGGCGTCTCGAGCCTCAGCTTCCTCGTTTACCTTTCGTGTTTCGAGCATGCGGTCCATGACGATTACGTCTACGGCATCGCTAGCCTTGTTAAAGTGTTCGACATTGATCGCACCAGCGATGAAGTGATTGCTATCAAGAGATGTTGGAAGCTGTTCATTTTGACTGCGACCCGCTGGCGAACAGCTCCAGCGAC
The DNA here is from genome assembly GCA_037355805.1 of Ixodes ricinus. Taxonomy (NCBI): domain Eukaryota; kingdom Metazoa; phylum Arthropoda; class Arachnida; order Ixodida; family Ixodidae; genus Ixodes; species Ixodes ricinus. Next base: position 11,101 of record JAZHYW010064608.1, read on the forward strand.
AGCGAGTTACGGACAAACTCGCCGTGGTCACCGTCGTCCGGGAATATCTCGTAGCGCACACAGGGTGGAAGGTTAACGGGCTGGGGGCGAGAGCGAGAATAGCGTTCGGGTTGCCTAGTTGCGTGAGTGGTTTTGATCGTACCGCAGCAAGGAGAGCTTGGGCAATCATGGGGCGCCTAGAATGAAAGAGCATTCCTGATCACGTGGTTTATAGACGTGATGGTATGACTATTTCGGGCAGTGTTGCCTGATCGCCAGATGAAAATGATAAAAATTCGTAAATTGATTATTGCAATTATTAGAGCTCTATAAATTGCGTAACTTGGAGTATATATTAAGTAGCCTATGAGCATTCCATTTCAAAAATAATCTATCCGTTTAATTTTCGTGTCATAACCATTTTAAGGGGGACACTGCCTAGAGGTTGAACTTCTCAACTACTCCAGTGATAGGTATGAAATTTGCAGGGAGATTTAACTTCAGATGAAGCTGTCCTGTGCAAACTTTCAGCTCTCTAGGACAACTTTACATGCCTGCATAAGAAGATGTGTCACTCTTCGTTAAGAAATCTATGATATGCAGATGAAGTTATTAAGCATCATTTTGACTGCTTGAATATAAAGTGGGGGATGTGGGACTACGGGCTATCTAGTTTTTATAACCCAAATGTAAATATTTTAGGAAGAGTGATTACCTCAAAAAATTAGATGCATATCTGTCCTATGTCAATTTTTGAATACATAGCCTTTTCTCAATGGGGACTTTAATGTAAAACAAAATAAAGTAGATAGCCCGATTCCCCAGTAAATTTCAGTTCAGAAACATCTTGATTGTGGTATCAGAAATATTTTACCTTGAAACAAAAGATTCCTTTGTATGAAATTTGCAGCAAAAAGCGGAACTGAGAAAACTGCATTCAAACATTGAACTCCTTACTTTGTTACTGCCTCACAATGTGTTTAAAATATTTTATATAAACTTAACTATTTGGCACATGATTATGAAATTAAGTGTAAGGGTGTATAATTAGTTTCTAAAACTGAAAACCTCAAAATTGAAAATTAATTTTTTCAAAAAATTTTGAAACTTAGGCTTATGTCCCCCTTTAAAGGACACATGCAAACGAAAAAAAAACAATTTTTTTTAACATTTTGGTTGGGAAAAGGAAGTAATAGAACAAATTTACAACGAAAAAGAAACATTTTTAAAGGTATAGTTACGGTACGATAGGAATTTGTAGTTGAGCGCCCGCGGGTGCCGCGGAAACGTGGTCTCTATTTGTCACGTGAATGGTCCCTATTTATCACGTGGTGCCTGCACTCTTTCGGAAGCTTCCTATGGCCTCTAAAAGTAACTTATTCATCTTTGTTTGAAGTATAACAAAAGCTAAAGTTAATAAGTAACTTTTAGAGCCCAAAGGAAACTCCTGAAAAAGCGCAAGCAGACGTGATAGACCTGTGCGCCGGTCAGATGATGGCAGCGGCGCACCGAAACAGACGAACTTGTGCGACGGCGGCACTGGAGATAACGCGTTGAAGCGGCGTTGTACAACGCTCAGAGTGCGGCGGCGGCGACGCAGCGCAGCTAGCCTAGCGCAGCGGCAGGCCTACTACGCGACCAGCGGCAGCTCCCGCGGGCGCCCACTACAAATTTGTTATGCGCCGTAAATATAGCTCTAATTTTTTTTTCTTCATTGTAAATTAGTTTTATATTAATCTTCTTCCATCTAGCCTGTTTAAAAAGGTTTTTTTTTCCTTTGCATGTGTCCTTTAAGTTCGTGATGAGCGGCAAAACTTATACTTTCGGGGACAGCTTTCTGTGGCATTTCGGAAGCAAACAGTGCCCGTGCACGGCCTGGATCGACAATCGAAGTGCACGAGCTAGCGCGTGGACGCTTGCTGGAAAGGCTTCGATATCGCGGCGAGAAGGGCGAAAACAATGTGTCGTCGCGTAATGATGATAAGTTACGACGACGACTTGAGAGTATCGACGTCAAAGTGCGGACCAGCACGCTTTTCAAATAGTTATGACAGCACAGAATGCAGTTGATTCGGTGCACATTTGTGTGATCGAACAATCTGTCCGTAACATATATAAACTTGCCCGATGTTCTTACTCAGTAAATTCTTTCACTATTTTGAGTCTTGCTGAAAACGGAAGAACAAGGAAATTGTTTTCCTGGCTGTCGTGATTACAAGCAGGCACGAAACACACTCTCATATAATGTCAAATTAATTGCTTTTTCATTGCAATGCACATCAATCTGCAAAATCACAAGCGAAGCCTGGCGCTGCTTTGACATCATGCACTAAACCCACTAAACAGATGTTTCCCTCTCCGAATGCAGTAGCTATAAATTTTTGCAAGACAATCTTCATTTGTGCTATGATTTTCATGATAGAATATCGCACACAAATACAATTTGTGTTTATGAACCTGATTAGTTTTGTTAGACCAGTCATGTTCCTAATAAATAAACAATCAAAATCATATCATTATGTTAATGACTTAAGCTGTTACAGACGACATCTGTCATTCGGCATGCGCTCGTCGTCTGCAGCAGGCATCTCGAGACATCTCGAGGACTGGAAGTTACCGTCGCAAATATTTAATAAACAACCCACTCTCGAGAAACTTTTGTTGTAGTAAGTGTGAGATTTGGGCTTCCCATATAGATTCTTTTTAGATATTTATATCTCACGTCTCGATTTTCGAACAAACATTCTTTCGGAGCAAAATTTAATTTAATGCATTCATCCGTTGCGACACCCGTAGCAATGATTTGTTCGGAACAGCGACGTCACACTTAGAGGGTCAATTCTATCATAGACGTTGCCGACACCATCTTGTTTCGTGAATCATTACAATAACTTCATTGTTTCCATAAGAGACTACTAGTCCTGTTCAAATCATGACCTTTAGTTATCTTATTATTATGGTTGTAATTATGTTCTGTCGTATTTCTGTTTTTTCTTGTTGTAGTTACGTTAGGCATTCTTCTGTTCTTTCACTTTCATACTAATATAAATATTGGTGATAGTGCATAATGAGTGCGTCCTGTCACCGACTGTAGGGCAGTTTCACAAAACGTCATTTTCACATCCGGTAAGCTGTATGCTGCCATGTTTGTTAGTTTGCACGCAGGCGATTAGCTATTGGTGTCGTTTTTGGTGTTGGTGAAACGCACAAGCACGATGAGTGGCTTTGTCGACGACAGAACTCAATAAATTCTACCAGAGACCTTATTTGGGTCGCATGAACCCGTGATTAGTATGCTTTGTTTCCTTTCAGTGGCATCTACTGGGGACACTTCGGCATTCGATTAGTCAACCTCTCGAGCGCCTCTGCACTACGAATGAAGAACTATACGCACAAAGCTTGAGCACCAGGCGTTGCTCCTTCGTGTCGCCGACTCTCCCAGTAAACGCAGACCGACCACGATGCGAAATAACTCGAGCAAGCTAAAAGAACACTGCCTCCGCACAGAGAGAGACACGGGGCGTAAGTTCATCAACGTCCGAAGAGATTTCGGGCCGGAATTGAGTCACGGGCAAAACTACGCCTGTAGTAAGCAGCCCGCTCAACTGTCCAAAAAGGCGAAAAAGGGTCGTACCGTGGACGGCGAGCCAGTCGTTCATGTCCTCCCTGGGCGGGAGCCGCACGGCGTCGCGCAGGTTGAGCCCCGAGTTGAGGGAGGCCTGGGCCTGCTTGTGCAGCGAGTAGCGCATCGTGCCGGGCTCAAACTTCTTCTTGGGCCGGAACGTCTGCACCGACGACTGAGAACCCGTCACCCACCCACCGGCGTCAGCTCATGCAGGGCCTGGCAGACGCCCATCGGGCATTGGCGGGCGTCTGCGCGGGGACTACGGTGGGGGAACTACGGCGGGAGGAACTACGGCAGGGGAACTACGGCACAAAACGTACCGGACTGAGGGAAACTATGGCAGGAACTATGGCAGGGGAACCATAGGCAAGATACATGCAAAGAACGGAGGGAACTACAGCAAAAACTATGGTGGGAACCACGCTGGTAGGGGAACTATGGTGCCCGGATTGAGTCTCTGACCGGTGTGTTTATTGCGTCTTTATATTTGTCCCCTAGATCTCCATCTGGTGATGTCACAATGTTGCAATGCTCTGGTTCACCATGAGCCTGGTGGTGGCACACAGACTGATATGCCAGGGGATCTGACACAATGCCGAGGACTTCGCACCATGCACGAGCGAGATGCCACCGGGCAAAAATGGAGGTATGGTCCATACACCAGCTGGAGACGCATTCTGAGCATTGTAGTAAAAGCGGTTTTCGTAAACCGGCAGCTCGATCTAGGGGGTTGTGTCGTTCCACATAAAAGCGAGCGTTAGTCGAGGTTTCCGTCAACTTCGATAGCCACTGCTGCTGAAACTTAGAGTCTGAAGTCAATCAAACTTATCATTTATGCGCCGGGAAACTGAGAGAGGAGGAGACGAGAGTGCATGGGACGTCAGCACACCAAGTTCTGGCTGGAATGATTAGTGGGATTCTTAACGTGTTGGACGCAGTGCATTGGAGACAAAGGCAGCTAGCTTTAGGTGTACACACTAACCATTCGAACCAGAACTCGGCATTCGGACATCCCCACAGGCTTTACGTCTTCTCCTCCATCTCAGTTTCTCGGCACATTGACATCAGACAGAAAAATGATGCATGCAGTCTGGTTATGATAAGGCCATTCCTACGGACAATGTGGGTTGTTCATCTGTGCATGTGTTTGAACATACTGTTTGTTTGTGCATGTGTTTGAACATACCAAATGCATAGTATAAATGCATGTGCACAACCATGCATTTATGTATGGTTGTGCATGTGTTTGAAGATACCGTTTGCTTGTTTTGAAGTTCAACACAGAGCTCTTTATCTCTGCTCTAGGTGTTCCCACGAGCCCACACAACCACTGCATCTTACAATGCCAATTTCCTAAGCGCGTCCTCGACTAATCTCGAAACCACATCCGTCCTGTGTGGTTTGTGACCGAGCAATACACCACAGTGGGAAGAACGCAAGCCACAACGCGCGACACTGTCGGGCGACGAAACCCTAGTATTGGGACACGTTTCATAAAGACTCGTTGCTTTTCATCCAAACACGGACAGCAGTGAGCCAAAGTGTCTGGTGGGACGCAAAACATGCGTCACTTGTGTGTGCAGCTCTTGGCATGTTACAACATGAATTTGAACTTGCAAATGCTTTGATTCTCGTTCCAGTTCTTTCTTTTTAGAGCGCAGCTCTTAGGCATCCGTTTCCGGCTAGAGCGGCGTTGGCGTAACCACGCGTTGCATTATGGGACGTTTCCCGCTAAAGGTAGTGGGAAAAAGTTTCCTGCTAAACTTAGCGGGGAAATCTTTCCACTAAACTTAGTGGGGAAATTTTCCACGCTAAGTTGTTTCAGGCAACTTCCTCTTGCTTTATTTTGCTGCTTTTCCTTAGGTTGCTTTGTTTTTCAGTTACTTGACAGGCTGACAACTACTGCAAATGTTGCCAGGCTTCATTTTCTCCCATAAAAATTTCAGTTGTCAGTCAGGTGCTCGTCCCGTGTGGTTTCTAATTACACAAGTGTGTGTTCTGCGGAGTGGACACTGTCACGCCTATAGATTCAAACTGTGTTGCCCTTCAATCACCAGCCAGCGTTCAAATGATCAGCACCTAGGAAGTGGGACAAAGAGCGAAGACCACCTCTTAGACAGAAAAACAAACATTCTAAATCAATAGTTTTACGGAGGGAAGTACCACTTCTCATGATGGTGCATTTGAGTTCTAGAGTTACCCTGCAGAAATACACAAAGCCCGTGTCTTTAAGCTCTAAAGCAGTTACGGTTGCCTAGAAGTAATGCACTGTAATCTTCCCAATACCACATCTGTCAAGTTCGGAGAAACCAAAGCCCGAAAGATTTGGTTGACAATGAATTGACATGAAGATAACGTCATTATATTGGATGGATGGATGGATGGTAATGGCTATACCCTGTAGAAGTGTATGCAGCTTGCGCTACCTAGCCTAACATTTTGTCATTTTTTTTTTTACCTTTGTATGAATTTTTTGTGTATTCCCCCTTTTTTGTGTATATTTTTTCTGATTTACTCCGTATTTTTTTGTCCTTCCCTAGATCTTCCTCCATCTTTTTCCAATTCCTCTAGTTACTGGGTAATTTCTTTTCCCTATCCATTCGTCCATCTATATGTCTAAAACTTATTGCCCTCCAAATTCAAGTAGTCATCTCTCAAGAGGGTGGGATGGAGTTTCGGTGTGAACTGTACCATGTTCTTAGTTTGTCATGTCTTACAATACAGAGTGTCTACTTCCTAATACCTGTTCTTTTTTGTTTTAGCTCCCTGCGTCTGTTTTAGTAGCTCACTGTGAGAATTATTGTATACAGCTGTCTTCGTTTTTGATACTTGTTAAATTTCGCCTGCCTTCTTTATTCCTCCCCTCTCTGTTTCTTCCCTTTTCTACTGATATATGCTCTGGTTGGCTCATCTGTTAGATTGGTATTTAACTTTCAGTTTGTATCTGTTTGTACTAGTGTTTAGACTTTTCATATACAGTCTAAGTCATTATAACAGACCTTGCTTTTGACCAAGATTTCGGTCTGTTGTAAAAAGAGCATGTTGTATCCAGATATGAAGTTGAGTCAATGGTGCATAGGAGGAAACCAACCGAACTCACAACTCGGTATGTTATGTCCAAATGTCTGCTGTGTGAACCGGGTCTGTTTTAATGAGCTTAGACTGTATAAATACTTTGTACACTTTCGCTGCCCACCGTGTGTCCTCAATTTCAGCTAGTCTTTGTTCAAATTTTACTTTAATGACCGCTTTCTACTCTCAAAGGATGCCCAACCCATATCCCCCTGTACTCCCTCATTTGGTGTATTCCCATGTGCCCCCAATGCCAACCCACCCACACTTTTGCTGTATCTCTAAAACCTGCCTGGATTTCTGACCCCAGCATACAATACCGCATTCCCAAATGACAGCCCTGGCACCATGACTCCCTTCCATACACCCCTAACGACTTCATATCTATTATAGTTCCATAACGCCCTGTGTTTCATAATAGCCGAATCTCAGTTTCCCCTTCTTTATTACAATGTCTTCATGGTCTTTTAGATACCGTCTTCCGTCACTTAACCATACTCCTGGTGATATTTGAATTTTCTACGTGTTCTATCAATGTGTCCTGTATTCCAGGTTCCCCCTTCTTCGCTGTTAAAAACTATTATACCAGACTTGTCCCTACTAAATTTTAGTCCTAAATTGAACTCTTCCCCTGCTGCAAATCCCTAATCAGTTCCTTGCATTGTCTCACGACTTTCTGACAGTACAATGTCGTCTGCATACATTAACCCTGGCAATACTTGATTTACTTTGTGTCCTTCCTCCATGTAAGCTGGTCAAAACTCAGGGTTGCACTGTTCTAACCTTTTTCCATCTCACTGAGGTATATCATAAAGAGCAGGGGAGACAATGGGCAACCCTGTCTAGACCTCTTTTTGTTGCTGCTGGTCTTGTAGTGTCATTCTGCTGTTATAACCACCCTATTCTCCGCGTATAAGCCCGTTCTAGAAACTTAACCATGGTTCCCTTAGTCCATATCCCTTCAGTTGTCCCAGAGTTTTTTCCTGATTCACATTGGTCATATGCCTCTCTGATGTCTAAAAATGCTACCCATAATGGTTTTCGACTTGTCACTGTTATCTCTATGCACCTGAGTGATTACGAACAAATTATCATCTAGTCGTTTGTATTGTTTGTATTTGTATTGCACTGCTCATGCTAGCGAGATACAGCTGGGTCTCGCTATCATTGCTGCCGTCTTTTGCTACGGCAAAATATTCCTTGTTTAAGTGCATTTTCTGGGATATTTTTCTGTCAATCGTACAACAGTATGAAATGGTAGAAATTCGGGGAGTCTCCCGGGTAGTACATGGAGACTTGGCAGGTATGCAATACTGAGGGGTGCTATGCTTAGCTGCAGGGTCAGGAGAGTCCAATCAACAAACGTAAAACATGCCCTAAAGGAAATGACACAGAAGCTAGTTTGTGTGCTGCTAAGACTCCTTTACAATTCAAATAACAGGGCAGGTCACTTCAATATCCCAACTCTACACAGAAACTCTTTTCCTTATAGCCTAATGGGGGCACGACGCTGATTCACAAAAGCAAAAATCTGATATCTTGTAAGTTTTGTCGAAGCACCATCTGAATATCTTTTGTTAAATTGTTCTTAGAGTGCACTTATTTAGAGTCACACGGTTATGCCTTGACAAGCTCTTCAGCAAAGGCAGTGTGTTGTCCTATATGATATCTAAAACAAAAAATTGCTTCCCCACACTACATTGAGAGGCAGAGAAATTGGACCTGCCTTTTGGAATTTACCATTTTGCACACAGGAAAAGTCATAGGTAATTGTGCGAGCAGAGTGTAATTTTAATTCATTCCTTTTGACGAAGTTTGCTCACTGTAACACTGAGAGGCCCAGGATGCCCTAAAAAACAGGCAGATAGGACCACCTTGTATGCACACAAAGCACACACCTACTTTGAGATTCCTGTGTGGCTTGACAATGATAAACCTCTTATCTGCGTCAAGCGGAGGCCACCCCCATATCTACCCAAAGCCTCGAGGTAGCAAATGCATACCTGTCCGAGATAAAAACCAGATACGACGCATCTCACAACACGTGGCGTTTTGTAGTGCTGCGTTCCCCATCCCCACCACTCATATTTCAGCTGCATCACTTCCACGCAACTAAATCTTAATCTCACTATCACTTTCTTTCTAAAGTCTCCAGAAAGTTTATTGTTTTTTTCTTTTAATTTGTAGTTAGGAAAGTTGGAGTTCCGCACATTTGTGAGGGCTGTAGACAATCGTCCATTCCTCCCCGACGCGAGCAGTTCATTGTAAGTGCAGACTGCAAACGAACACTCAGAAGCAAACTTCCTCAAACCTCCAAACGCAACGCTCGGCTTCCTCCAAGAGAATTTTTAGCCGACTCCCCATCACCACCCAACTTTTGACCAGGCAGCGATACCCCTCAACGGGCTCGTTTTGAGTCAACGGAAGTTTTGCCAAACTAAACACAAACGTCAAGAAAGATGGCCCTGTCAGAGCAACAAACGAAAAGAACAAGTTCAACCGTCAGCAAGAAAGAGTTCCACTCACTACCAAGCCTCTTTGTCGTCGTAGAAGCAATGAGAACGAGCGGATGGCTTTAGAAAGTGAGTTCCTCAAGCAACTGCTCACACCAGGAACACATTCTACAGATCCACACCCTCGCACCTCTGATAGCAAGCATGCAACTTGCAAGATGCAGGATGGGAGGAGGGGTCATGACATGTTTGTGGTTAAGTCCACGTCGCAAAATCTCCAGCCTGATTGTGTAAGACGCAGAGTGTACAACGCTGCCAAAATGCAGCCCGGTCGCATTTTGAGAGACAGCTAATCAGTCCCCACCTGCCGGCAAGAGTGAATCACCCCTTTTCAGTGTTGGTGAAAAGTGTGCAAAACGATGCACATGAAGTGTTCAAGTTCGACTATTATGTGCATGTGGGGAAATTTAGTGTGCCTAGATTTCAGTGTTTACAACTGCTCGATCGGGGTCAGGCGGTTTACGGGCCGCAGCTTGCAACACAAACTGAGAGGAGGTGACGAGCGCATGTGATCATCCGCAAGCGTAGCCGCCTCTCCGCTTGCGACCAATTAAATTGCAGACGCACGCTCCATGGTTTTAGTTGCTCTCTCTCTCTCTCTCTATCTTAAATCTAGGCTCTCCAGGAAATTGAATATGAGCTGATGCCCCTTGGCAGAGGGGGCCCAATGTATAACAAACTATAGTCTGTTGCAACCTAACGAACGGGCGAGGGCAAGACGGGCCGGAGGAGGAAGCAGACGGGAACGCTAAAGAGAGAAGGAGGTTCCCCCTCTCTCCAGCGTTTCGTCTGCTTCCTCTTCCCCGGCCCGTCTTACCCTCGCCCTTCGTTCTTAGGTTGCAACGGACTATAACTAAATTATTAAAAGTATCTTTATATCACCTCTTGAGTAAAAATACATCGGTAACTAATTTCCCGAACTTCAAAACAAACTGTAGTATGAAGTTTTTTTTTCTCAAAATCTGACATTTTTGTGTAGAAGTCTGGCAACACAGTTCAAAGTTTACGGGGTTTACGTGCCAAACCAACGAACGGCATTTTGCACTCCCCGGCTGAGGATTGAGAATTAGTAATTTCGAACACCTGGTGATCTTTTGACGTGCAACAGAAATGTCGGTTAAATCGAGCCTTCTCGGCAATAAGCCATATAATAATAGTGGGTAAGGGGGCATTCTTCAACAAGATAAGATACACACACAAAGCCATCGACGTGGCTGGTTCCCAGAAGGATGAAAACAAACTTCGTGGGAACGCGGAACACCTCATTGCTACTAAACAGAGAAATAAAACAAAAATTAAAATAAAAAAAACGCCGTTTTGAGGCGGCGACGTGTGAGAAGAGCCCGAGCAGGAGCGACTCCGACGGTACCAGACTACGAAGTAGGGCGAGGGGGTTCGTGCTTATCGCGACCGACACGGCGAAGGTTGGATGATAATAAACTTCCCGCGGAGCCTGTTGTCGTAACATACCGGAAGGATAAGAGAGAAGAATGAAAAACGAGAAGGAAGCAAAAAAACGTGCCACCCACTAACGCACGCAGTCTCTTTTCTTAGTTATCTCCCGTTCTTGAAAAGACAGCCGCTAAAACAAAAAGCAATCGACAAATTAAAAAAAAAAAAGGGGGAGGGAGGGCGATTTGAAGAACTACCTCTTCCTGCGTACTGGATCATTTTCCGGATTTTACAAACTGTCACACATTTAGGGAGAGAAGATAAACGGACGGACAGATATGAGTGCAAACTGGCAACACATCCACCCAGCATCGTTATCTTTCACGATTATGTGCCCTCCCAAAGTGTGTGAATCATGTAACCAACCTGTTCATCCTGACTTTGATCAAAACACAACCGAGGCCTCAAGAGCGAGCTCGGTGAAACAGCACGATCCTTCTCCTGCGCTCGCACGCTAGTAGTAATCGAACTAACCGTACAAATAAACAAAACCCCTCACTACACTTTTTTTTTTTTTTTTAGCAGGCAATTTTATTAAGGTTTTACAAGCGCGAGCAGCAAGTTGTCAAGGGCCGTTGTGACCCCGAGCTAGGTCCCGCGAGCTCGAGCGTTTAAACTACTTGTATCTGTATCCGTAAAAATAAACAGAAAAGTATTCCTTGGACTCTCGCAAAGCTCGACACGCTCCAACGGTGTCAAAGACCCCTCTGGCGAACCGAACAGCCGTTGGATGGCTACGGAGCCAACGAAGCTACTGGCAATGATCGGCGGCATTCATGTCGGCGCAAAATCGCCACCGTTTTCACCGCCTGCTCGATCAAGCTTGTCAGTGCGTACGAACAGCTGCTTGCCGCGAGCACATGTTCAAAAGCAAGCGCTGCCACTGCATTTTCTGTTTGGCCCGGAATGCGAAAGCGCCCCCAAGGGGCGTGCGAAGAAGTTATCAAAACAAGTCCGCTTCGGGGCTTTGACGCTCCGTTTGTTTGGGAAGATAAGCGAGCGTGAAGACGTCGCGTCCCGCATTTTAAGCGAAAAGCGCGATAGAATCTACGCAAGGTTGCGCGTGTAAGGTTGGTCCAACACGGCGAGAAACACTTTCTCGGGACGTTTGCAAGGCTCGCAAGGACATCGTCTCCGCAGATCGAGCCGCCCACGCACGGGAGTACGCAGTTGGGGGACGTCCGATAGATAATAGGCGAGCCCGATAAGTTCCTGAACGTCGTGTTTCCCTTCGTTTCAGGCAAAAACGGGCTACTTGAGGAAGATAGAAGCGTTATTTACCTTTCCCTTGTGGAAGAACTCCACAAAGCTCGCCATCTTGACTGCTCACCGTCTACCGGAACCGGAAAAGACTTGCGCGCCTCCGTACCTCCGTGCGGGCGCGGCTGGAATCAGCGCCGGCCGTCTGCACTCGGACGCTCTGGTTTTTCGTCTGCTAGGCGCGGTAGTTTCATTTCAATTCGCAATAAATACAACAAAGCAACCTTTAGAAAAATTTATTTTAATTTTTTGGTTTGAGAACCGTGCGTGTAGAAACGTTGTTAGCGCGATGAGATGAGGTGTGATGCGGCACTTGGGAGGTCTCGAAATACACTTGACCTTGAAAACGCTGGCGTGACCAGGAAAAACTTTCGACCCACTGCTTGCTGGGGTACTTGCGTCGCTTGCGTCACCAAACCGTCGCCGGCGGCGGAAAAGTCTTTTGTACGCATTGAGTGGTCCAACAAAATCGGTTGCATTGATCGCTCGACAAAAGCTTGGGACGGGCTTTAACGCCGTTGCCGTAAGAAAGTAGTATCTGGTCGCGGCTGGCTTCGTCGCTGCCGTCAACACAACCCGAGTAAGGCCGTGTTGTATATTAAATATCACTAAAACGCACTATAGAAGTGGTGGTTCAGGGGTCATCGACTCTTCGTCTCCTGGCGTTGTCGGCAATTGGAGACTAGCCACCACGCCTAGAAAAAGAAAGACGGAGAAAAAGTTAGTGTCTAGGGATGTACTACAAGTAGAATTGATGCTCCCGACTCTGACAAAGCGAACTCTAGCCAGAGCATTCAACTCAGTGGCAGTAAATTGTCGCTAGAAAAGCTCACGCCCTTTCGCATATTTTTTTTTTCTTTTAGTTTTCCTTTGTCTACGAGGGGTGCCTGTGTGGGCGCTTCAGATCTCGTGCTATAGCGACGCTGTTATAGCATTCGCGACGTAAAATCTACGCGAGCCGCCATCGGAAGAAAAGTGCAACTTTTCGTTATTCAACATATACTTATCGCGTATGGCGGAGATGAAGGGTGCATGGAAAATTGGGAGCTATTCGGGAAGTGGGCCAGGGATGGGAGCAGACTAGTACTAACGTGCTAGACAGTCCCAGCAAATTTGTTGGAAAACTAACCTGCCCGCTGCCTTATCTCTGCTAGTGTGCGTCACAGCCGGACAGTGCGTGTTCGCAGGGAGCGACAGAGGCGATAATAAGAGTAATAATAGTAATAATAACATTTATTTTCAACATAAAAAGGACATCCGGGGCGGAGTGCAAGGCTGTATAGAAAGGTGAAAACCCGCACGCAAGTGCGCCTGCCAGCACACAGCCCAACCCAGGAACGATTCCCGAGATATTCCGCGCTTTCCTGGCATTTCTGAAGTGAAGACGGCGCGAGCTCACGCCATAGCGTTGACTTCATTGCCAACAAACCTTGTCCCCATGTGTGGAGAAGCCACGTGCTTGCTAATGTTTAATATTATTCGCTCTTCATCGCGTGACTTAAAAAATGGTGGCGCCAGTGTGCAAACAGACCAACCAGTGGCCCCAACTACCCATTCCGGTTCTGAACTTGCGAAATAAAACATACACGCTATCTTCAGGAAATGGCCACTTATAGCACTGTCAGACTTAATTCACTCTTACGATAAAAGGATGATGAGTAAAACATGACGAAATATACATACGTGAACCGAAAATGTGCCGGGGCTACTCAATAGATGGCGCCACCAAGTTTCGGGCGTAAAAGGTTGCATAAATAAATCAGTGAATTGAGTCCAATGTAAACTTTTCTCAGATGCGGTCTTTAGGGGGTGCATTATTATATGTACTCAAATTTCGTGAATGTAGGTTTTAGAGAAAAGAAAAGCCAAAAAAAATCCTGTTTTTTTTTGTTTTCTTTTTTGCACAGGGAGGAAAACGGTAAAATACCTTCTAGTGTTGATGAAAGAGTAAACAGGCGAGCTGGTTAATGTTATACAAAATAAAAAAGAAAACTGGAGACGACAGGCGAAACAGGTGCACAAACACTAAAACGTCTCAAATTTCAGGCGTTTGTGTCAGAATGCGAAAGCTAAACGCCGGACGTTGGCTTCACGCGTTCTAACAAGTTTGACGAGTGCAGGGAGACAAAGGCGGCTGTTTAGTTACCGACTAATCATTCCAGCCATGAGCTCGGCCTTCTGACGTCACCGTGCGTTCTCTTCCCCTCTCTCCCTCCTTCAGGTTTTCTGCTCGTGCAGCACGCGTAATCACACAGAATCAGTGCCCCGCGGCGGCCGCAAGACTGTGACTTACGCTTCGCCTTAACTACAAAGGCTGGTTCACACAGCCCCGTTTCCTTACGTTACATTACGAAAGCTTAGGTACGAGTCACTGGGACATCTGTGCTTCATATTAAAGCGTGGCTAAAAGTTTGCTGACATGGCAGCTGGCACGCGACATTCGAGACGCGAATGTATCGGTGCATGACTTTACGTAACGTAAGAAGAAACGCGAGGAAACGGTGCTGTGTGCGCTACTTCCTGGGGCATTTCAGAAGTGAAGAGCGCGCGTGCACCAGGGGCGGATCCAGAACTCCGTTTTGGGGGGGGGGGCGGAAATTTTTTTAAGGATACTATTCTCCCATTCTTTCTTGTGCACGGGGTCCACCCATGTCAAATTGCCCTCCGAGAAGGGGGAGGGAGGGGGGTCGACTTTGTTTGGGGGGGGGTCGGACGCACGCCTCCGTCGCCCCCCCCCCTTCCCTTGGATCCGCCACTGGCGCGCGCACAACTTTTAATCGGAGCTCAAGGTGCGCAAGTGCACGAGGGCCCGTAGCTTTGAAATTGACAGTACAGTTCGCTAAATAAGACGTTTCCAAAAAAAAAAGAGTGTGTGGCCGGTGCTACTTGAGTGTTCGTGCGTATGGCGTGCTTTGCTCGCTTTTCCAAAGCGACGAACACGCACGTGCTGGGCTGTGAAGATCGCACGCTGGACTGTGATTTTGTTAACATTGGAAGGGTAGCGAGAAGGGAGATAGGGAAAGGGATAGAGGAAATAAATTCACATTCTGAAGAGTTTCGTTGCGCGAACCTTACTGCAAAGCGAAAGCGAGTGCCAAAGACAAGACGCTCGAAAAAAAAACAAAAAAGAGTTCAGGGTCGCAAGATCGGCTCTTCACAAAAAGAAAACTCCAACACCATCATAATTTTTTTTTTTTTGAGTGACATGAGTGACCTAATTGATACAGTCATTCCACATTTACAAGAATACAAATTCTCCACCGAACTGTCCAAAGACGGAGAGAGATGCGAATGAGAAAGAGTATGCGAACGTCTGAACCCGCGACAATGAAGAATCCGACGACCGCCGTCGAGAACTGGCCTCCGAAACGGACCAAGTGTGTTTTCTCTCGATTCGAAATCAATAAAGCAAGGACCGCGCCTCCCCCGTTAGGACCCCCGGTATGATATACGGCCGCCGGACCGCGGACTTTCCTCCCAGAACCGTCCTCGCAAACTCGACCATAGCAGTCTTCCCATATTTTTGTTTTTCATCCGTGTACCAGTCTTCATTTGTTACGCGACGAAAGTAATCTTCAACCCGTCCTTTTCTTTCTTCTGCGAAAATAAATTTTCGGTCGTTTCCGAGGGTACAAAAGAAAAGAGCGGCGCCCAAACCGTTACTCGGAATGAAACGCGCGGCCCCCACCGAAAGTGCGGGAAGTAACCGGGAGAGGGCGCTGATGATCGAATTCGCCCCAAATGTCCGTTGGCCGAGACGATGACAGCGGGAACGAGATTACTGGGGGGTCACCTAACTGCCTGTCCCCCACCAATCTCATCTGACAAAGGACTTTTGGAGCAAACGAGCTCGGTTGCCCCTCTTTTGTATTTTTAATGACGCGATGGGAGGCGCAGTTTGGCGAGGCGACAAAGATGCTGGCTCGGAGAACACATATCGTCTGCAGTCAACAGAGACAAGACGTAGGGTTCCGTATTTTGGAAGTTTATTTTTCGTAAAATTAAGAAGGGTGTCTTTCGGAGTTAATTTTTCGCTCGAAAATCGGTGTTTATTCGAATTTATTTTTCTTAGATGCGAAATTATACAACAGTTCGGAGTTCCATTTTCACCGAGCATGAACACAGAGCAGGTTGGCACAGACAATGTCTGAAACACGAAAGGATAAAACACATAGGGATTGACACACACAGACAGGACAGTTCTTTCACAGTCTGTGTGTCGTCCGTCCCTATGTGTTTTATTCGTTCGCGTTTCAATTCATTAGATTTTACCGTGTGTTAGTTTTTCAAAATTCAATGTAAAAATAAATGTTCGGACAAAATCGTGCCACTCAATATATATAAAAAATTAACCGGTATCGAAATCTATTTTTGCAGCTGCATTTGGCATTGGCGCCCTTGCGATTGGCAGTATTAACTGCCCCATGACAGATCTTGCAAACAAGTGTTGCTTTAATAGACGTCGGTACTTTGGAAATAGCCAAACTCGTGGACGTCGTCGTTGGGAAGCATAAACGTTTCAGCTGCTCTCCACCTCCTA
>JAZHYW010064610.1:0-46178 GCA_037355805.1 Ixodes ricinus
TTAATGAATGAGTTTATAGCATCAGATATATAATATTTGCACTTTAGCTAAAATTAAAAATAAATAAAAAATTACGAGAACTTCTTTATACAACAAAGGCGTAATTGAGGCTGCGGGCTGCAACAAAAATGTTGGTCTGAAAGGTACATCTTGAAGTGCACTATTTTTGACGAATACAAAATAATGCAACATGTTGTTAAGGGGAAACTCGGCGATGTGGTGTAAAATACTTCACTTAAATTTCAAAACTGTAAAATTCTGTTGTTTCTTAGTGGCACGTGAGTCTTTGGAACTTTTTACCTTGAGACATGTTTGAAGCGCTGTCAAATAGTTTCATTTATAGACTAGAGCACCAATTTATATCTAGATGATAGATCCTATTGAGAGGAATAGGAAAAAATCTTGAATAGTAAAGTTTAAAAATGGTACGAGGAAACAGCTCACCAATATTGGGTAAATATGTCACTGTAGCATGCTGTGAGCTTTTCAAAGTGCTATATATTAGATGGAGACCAAATAATGGAAAACGTTTTAATGCAAAAACATGGTAATTGAATGCAACACCTAAACATTCTAAAAATATATTTTTTTTGTTGCACGGTGAAGTTGTGTAACTTTTTACCTTAGGATATTTCCGAAGCGCTGTTAATATTTTTCTTTATAAGCTAGAGCAACAAATTATATGCAGACGATTGACCCTTTTGTGAATATTATATGAAAAAAATTCCAATGCTATATATAAAAACACTGAGATAATAAATCACAAATATAAAGTAAAAATGTCGACGAAGCCAAATATGTGCTTTTCAAAGTGCTATATTTTAGATGAAGACAAAGTAATGCAACATGTATTTCATGAGAAAACCATGGCGATATGATAAAAAATAATTCACCTAAATTAAAAAAAGGACTTTTTTTAATTGCACATAGATTTTGCAGAACTTTCTACCTGGGACTAATTTCAAGCACTATAAACATTTTTATTTTTATATACTAAACCAACAATTGTATACAAACGATAAACCTTTATGCGAAAAATATATGAAAAAAAATTCCAATGTTATATCTTAAAAACACTGAGATAATAAGTGACAAATATAAAGTAAAAATGTCAAAGTAGCAATGTTTGTGCATGTTGACCGGACATGCGTGCATGATATTATCTGAACCGATATTGTGAAGTGACACCGTGATGCCATGTGACTGCGACGTGAAGGTATCACGCTATTAAAGGATGCTTTTCATCAACATCATTTCGAGTGCGGAGAAGAGCCCATATCAGTTATCAACCATCCGTTGCAGCCAGCAAAGCGGCCTTCTCGCTGGCAGAACGGGCCGCCCGCGATCTTCGGCTTCTCGGCAGTACACACGTGCGTCAGGAGAAGCGATCTTTCGGGAGAAGCGAGCACACGCGGGGGTCGGAGGCCACCACAATCTTGCACCAGAGCCCAAAGGGCGCCGTTGCTTCCCTCTAATGAGTCTAATCTAAGCTAAATCACGCGAAATTTAGTCGCCCAAGAATCGGCCACTTCCGCCACCTCTATAAAAAAAAAAAAAAAAAAAAAAAAGTCGCTCTGCCGCCATACACGCGATGCAATTCACCTCTGGATAAAGAAAGGCACGGGACAAGCACATCAGCGGTCGAGAGATCCTTCTCCACCCGTGTGTGGGCGAACAATTCTCACCAAAATAGCGCCCCATCGTGAACTCTCGAGCAAATAAAATTAGTTCTTCGTTTTCCTGCAACACCCGCACAGCAAAGAGCTGCGAAGGTGTTTTAATCTTAACGGTCACCGCCTATTTTTTTTTTTGCCTTTTTAATTACGAGGGAGCTAAGACACTGGACAGATAGCCAAACACATGGAACCTGAAAACGACAGCGTACTGAAACGAACGCGATATCTCAAACCCGCGACGAGGAGATGGGCGGAAGACGATACCGAGACATCAATGTCCAATAGCATAACCAAGATTTTTTTTTTTTCTGTGGTGTGTGTGGGTATGTATGTGCGTGGGTGTGTGGGAGGACCCCACATCTGCCTACGTCGCTGTCAGAATGCGCAAGGAGGCAGGAGTCGAAGTTATTGCCGAATCACGACCTCGAAAAGCGCGACGGAGCCGAGAAGCTCCCCGGAAGCAGCGTAGCCCTCGATCCGGCAGGGTTCTCGGCCGTCCCGGTCCTGCGGGCGGCGCACACCCGGAGACGCAGTCGGTCCGGCACGGGGCGCGTCCGTCGAAGACACGGGAGCCGCCGCGCTGTCCCCCGCCTTATTTATCGCCTCGGCGTGGCTCGGGTGGCGGCGCGTCCCGTTTCCCAATTGGCGCCATTCGTCAGCGACACCCGAGCCGGCGGGGGCTCCTCTTTCGGCCCGTAATTACCCCCGCGCTCAATTAGCCTGCCAGCGAGCCGAGACAACCGACGCCTCCGAGACCCCCGCATGCCTCGTCCCGGCTGCCCGGCAAAGGGAGGCCAGCCAAACGAGCGCGGCTCCGAGCCGAACCCCGGGACTCGCCCTCACCCAGGTTCCCCCGCCGTCCTCGCGACACTCGGAAAACCGTCCAGTGTCGCGGGGTAGCGAAAAACACGACCAACTTTCACCGAAGATGGGCGCCGCGAAAAACACCTGCCAAAAACAGGACGGGAGGGCGCAAATCCAAGTTCGAGCGAAAGCCCTACAGAGAGAAAGACGAAGCACGGGTGCAGATAACGCTATTCCACTGTCAGCAAAAAGGAACATTCCCATGGTGCGATATTAAGAGTCCAGCGGAGCTATATATCTCGCAAATAACACGTTGGTAGCCTTCTTCCGCACCGCAAATGAAAGTTTAATCACTTAGTCTCGAGATTACGCGAATTTCTATTAGGATGCGTGTCAGCTAGGTGTTTCCCGTACGAAAGACCCGAGTTCTATTTATTGACCTAGCAATAGTGCTCATCGCTCCATCTCACCGAAAGAACCGGAGGAGGAGAAACGAGCTGGGTCAGAGGAAACCGAGCAAGAAAGAGATTAGCGGGAAGCCCACTAGTTCAAGGAAGATGATCTAAAAACGTGGCCGACATGGTCTCAATGAAACGTCGGTGGCTAGCTTCCCGTCTTAAGTCAAAACCAATTGTGCTTCTTCTGTCTCCGCATCCAATGCCACTCTCAGGCGCATCCCAAACACGCCTCTATGGGGTCGAGCCAGCGTAATAATGAACGGGACACGTCGCACAATGGACACCGCCTTTCGCGCGTCCTCCGTCTCTAATTATGGCGTTCGTCAAACTGCATCCGACTCGGCAGCTCGGATTCCAAGTCGCACGATGATCGGCACGAGACAGCGGGCGCCCAAGAGACGGCTCTGCTCCGCGCGACCGAGAAGGGAAACAAAGCGAGCGTCCCCGCCGGTATGCACCGCGCGGAGTGTGCGTTGACGGCTCTCTCGATGCCGCGCTAACGAGTTTCTCTTGTCGCGGGACAGTCCAAAAACAAGGAGAAAAAGAGAAAAAGCCGCGACAACAACGCCGGGGACAAAAGCGGCATCCGCGAGGAAGAGCGGCCACTTTCCAAACAGCGGGGGAAACAAGCAGGCGCGTCGTAAAATCCCCATTAGAGAGTAGCGGCCGCTCATTTCGAGCGCCGGCCGAGTTGTGAAAAGCCCGGCACCCCCCGACGACACAGGCAGCGCGCAACAAGCGGAGCAGAGAAAGTGCCGACCGCGAACCGGCGTGCTTTCCGGCAAAGCAACTAATTTCGAAACTCGCTAAAAAAAATAAAAAGAAAAAAAAACAGCAGCCTGGCAGTGACTTTGTAGTGTTCTCCGAGACTTTGCGCAGTTCTGGAGGGCCGCACTGTCACGACGCCGGGCGCCCGCGTGCTCGGGCCTTGTCGGAATGGGTACCCCGATGAAAGGCACGAGCGACACGGCCGAACCTCAGCCCGCAACCAAATGCTCTGGACCGGCGGGGTGCCTCCATATTCCCCGGATAACACCGGGCTCTTAACCGCAATCCTACTATGCTCGTCGATCGTTTGTTGTTAAAGCATATGCTTTATAACGCCCGTCCTTTTTCCGCTCAATTTAGCGGGGAAAACGACATCACGGTCCTATACATAGCTTGCACTGACGTCACTTGGTCAGGCATACTGGGGGAAAAGGCGCGTGAGGGGGTAGCTTCCGCTGCGTAAGCGAGACGCTTCCGGCCACCAGAAGAGGGGCGCACTTGAGGGAGATTGCAGCATCCGCTGCGTTAGCCAGGGGCTTCCGCCACCAGAAAGAGGACTCACGTCACACGCAACCCACGTGTACTCCAATTCAGATTCCCCGCTAAATTTATTGGGGAAATATAGGTCGTGATTTGCACACTTCACGTCACGTGACACCGCTTACACTTCTCGCTCCCTCCCCATTCCTCTCTAACCCTCCCCTACTCATCTTCCATCGCTCCTTCCTCCAATTCTCCTCTCTGCTCCCTCCGCACCGTACTACCGTAAAAGGGCAGCTTCCTTCGGTGCCCTCTTACGATGCGACCAACACGAGCAAGCCCAACTCGTCATTTTGGAGCAAGCCCCGTCGCATCAACCCCATCAAGTGCCACCTTCATCGCATTTGACCGAATGTCTCATCCACGCGATTTAAACGATAGGTTATTCACTCGCAGAAACGACTGTTCCTGTCCCCACAGAATAAACAGTTTCTCTATAAATGCCTTCTAATTAAATATTAACGATAGCTCCCGAAATACTCCATTTCATGCACGATAGAACTGTAGAGGTCGCTGCTGATTTTTTAATTTAATTTAAAACATCCGCGCGCGACCACGGCAGAAACATGCTATTACAATAGAGACAGCGACGGTGGTATACGGGCTCTTCAAGAAGCCAAATGATGGCGAATACGCGATGCCCGACTTTCGGCGTAATTGGTTCGAAGGTTTATGGCGCCGCGCCAGTTCAGAATAAAAACCGACAACTACACCTTTCTTTTTTTCGCGAGTAAACGCGCACGTTGCTTCGCGTAAGAAACAAACGCCGAAGACTACAAAATCCCGCAGACGACTTTCGTTGGTAATTAATTATAGAAATACTGGCGTACCTCGCTGCTTTTAAATATCGCTATCTCCGGTCTTTCCCATTTTTCGCCCGATAATATATGAGCATATTTTCGATTCGATGATTTCGAGTGCTGCAGGCATGGCATATACGTTTCCATGTTTCACACGAATCTGTCAAAACACAGACAGCTTTTTCGACGGACAAAATACACCGCGTTTCAAGAGGCGAAAACACCACTTTTCATAAGAAACTCTTTCCCCCCACGAGTATGCGAGGTCGTGGCCTGGCTCTTTCCCCCTTCTTCGCGACAGAGTCTGCCATGATTTACACATTCGTAAATGTCAATATTTCTCCAAATCTTCTTTCACTATTATCAAAAAATTCTGAACCCTCCCCCCCCCCCCCCCCCAAAAAAAAAAAAGAAAAAAAAGAAAAAAGAAGACATTGTTATGACTATTAATATTGATGGCAATGGTGTGCCATGATTTATACATTTGTAAATGTCCCTATTTCTCCGGGTTGCCTTCCACTCTTCCCAAAAATTCCATGAGGCGCCACTACGGACGGTGTCTTAGAGGTCGACCGTCAAGCAGTATCTACAGCTACGATTCTCGAAGGAAGCGCCGGCAATCACGCAGGAACATCTTTCCAAATTTTTGAGTTGCACACGTAAATAAAGAAAAACAAAACAATTTGCCATATAATTTACAATACACTTTTTTCTCGGTGTCTCGCACCCTTTCGACTCAAGCCTCCGACAAGCCGCTGACAATTGTCCCTAGCAGGTCTCTAGCGAGTCTCAGGCAAGCCCATGGCAAGACCCTAACTGTCCCGGAGTCCCAATCTACACGGCGAGACCGAGACAGCGCCGCCTGCTGCTATTGTTCAGCGGTGTGGAGCTGGCCAATCGCAGCAGAGCGGCGATGTTCCGGTCCCTTGGTCCCGCTTCGTCCCGCCGTGTAGCCTAGGGCCCCTGTATGCCTAAAATTCCCCCACCAACTTGAAGCTTTCTCCCGCTCGCAGTAGACCATAACAAGTTTCTAGCGAGACTTCAGCGAGTCTCCATCGAGCCTTTGGCAAGTCCTCAACTTTCCTGGACGGCTAAAACTTCCCGCCAACCCCGAGCTTTCTCCCGCATGCATGTGCGAGGACGCCCAGTCCCGGCAGAGACTCACGGGAGAGGGTCTTGCTGGGCGACTCCCTCCAGACGACGTGCCTGAGCTTGGCCTGCTGCCGGCGCTCCTTCTTGAGCCGCTCCAGCCTCTGGGCCGTGTTGGAGCGGCGCCTGTGGGCGCCGATCAGCTCCATGTCGGACACGATGTCGTACGACTGGCCCATCTCGGGCTGGTCCTGCGGCGGCGGCGGCCCGTCGCCGCACAGCAGCAGCGGCGGCTCCCAGGGCCGGGGCTCGGCCTCGTTCAGCATGGCCAGCTCGCACATGCCGGTGTCGTCGCAGGTCACGAAAGAGTGCCGCACGTGCGACAGCAGGAACCGACGGTCGTCGAAGAACGCCATCGGCGCCCGCCTGCCCGGCAGCTCCGCTCCGGGCCTCGCTAGCTCTGCGCAGTCGGTACACAAGAGGAGCGCCATTCAGTCCGCGCCCGTGCTTCGTTTTGTCACGTCACGCTCCTTTCACAATGTTGATCGCGCTGCGGAAGCACGTGGTCACGTGGTCGCGAGCGGGTGAGTTCTCGCTGCTCACTGATGGCTCTGGAGAGAAAGCTTCACCGGAACCCCGCGCGTTCTCCTTTCACGTCACAGCGCACGTGACTCGGAAGATGTGAAGGAGTTGAGAGGGGAAGAAAACCTCAATCATTGCCAATTTTTTCAATAAAAACCAGGACATGCAGGCCAAAAGCGGTTTTTTGTTCCTTACTTCAGAAAGGTCGAGACACCAACTTCCACATAATTGTTTACAAAGCAGAAATTGACACATGAAATTGTTGCACGTGCAGGCAAAAGCGGTTTTTTTGTTGTTCCTTACTTCAGAAAGGTCGAGACACCAACTCCCAAATTATTTAGGCAAAGCACTGAAATTGTTGCACAGCTCCTTTAAGATTTAAAATAATTGGGGTGTTAATAAATTTCACCATCACGAACAATAAACCGTCAGATAACTTACACACATGCACACATAACTGTAGAATGTCACTGTTCCAGGGTCGTTCATTTGATATAGCAAACTGAATGAAGGCAAAATTGATCTGGGCATAAGATGGAATTTTGTGGGGAAAAAAATTAACAGAAAGCCATTTCTGACGTCTAAAAATAGTCCAATATAAATTTTAAAGAGAAAAAAGAAAAGAAAATAATGTAAATAGCAACAAACAAAAAATTGCAGCCCACGATATTCCATAACTTTTCTTTCTCCCTTAAAGTGCTTTCCTCTCTTCCTTAACGTGATATTGTTATCTCAGAAACCAGGTGATCCAAAATATCCACGAAGATAGTAAATACCACACCCGACAGGCTTGTTCGAATCGTAAATAACTGACGCATATTGGAAATAATATCATTCTTAATGCGCGCCCAACTAGCACAGGACTAACGCGTCTCGGAAAACAAGCGCGCAGTTCACAAATTAGCTCCACTTGGAAACGACCTACTGAAGCTTCAAGAGCGCTACCTAATTCCCTTAAAGTCTGAGAAACTGAGCAAGTATTCTGCGAGAAAGTGTAGGGATGGGCGAGTATTCAGCGCTCCGATAAATAGGTTGGTGTATGCTGTTTACATATGTCTATTTAACGGCGAGGCCAGAGATAGTGCAATCAGCCTCTGCTGCATCAAGCGATGACAACGCAGCAGAGGTTGGTTACCATCTCTCCACGGGGCGCGGTGCCGCCGGGGCCGAGATGCGCTCTGATAGCAAACCGAAACTTAAAAACCCGTCGAATTTGTGCGGTTTTTGAGAAAGCCGTAAAATGCTTCGCGTGCCTTCTATCGTTCTGCAATTTGTTGATTTGGTGTTTTTTTTTGATGATGTTGAGCAATTTTCTAATTGAAACCATGCCCTTAAACACAATATTAAAAAATGTAATTACTCAAAAATAATTAACAATCTAATTATCCCGGATTTTAATAATTTTCCTAAATAGGCCCCCTGACCCAGGACCAAATCGACACAAGCCTTTTTTGTTGCGACGCGTAGTTTTCACAATATCGAATTTGTCCACCTTTCGTGAAACAGCCTTTTTATATATATATATATATATATATATATATATATATATATATATATATATATATATATATACTCGAGATGCACACGCTGAAGACACTAGGAGATCTTCAAATTTAACAATCGCTCTTTAAACCACATCCTAATACGTTTAAGTACGAAGAGAGCCTCCAAAACGGATAAATGCGGCTCAAGCGGTTAATCTCAGGCAGGCATAGACTGTTACATCCTACCACTCCTTATTCAAGGAAAAATCCCCCAAAGTTTTAATCCACCTCAAACCTCGATCTTCTACCGCAAACGAATGTCTCGGGATTTGGGCGCGTCGGTGGTCACATGTGACCTATATCTGCTTTAAAGACGAGCCCCCCTCCTTCCCAACCAAAAACTTTCAAACATTCCCCCTTTTTTTTTCTGCGCTTTTCTGTGGTGCGAGCGTAAATAATCTCTCCGCCAACCGTTTTTTTTTTGCGCTTTTTTTGTTGTGTGAGCGTAGATAATCTCTCCGCCAACCGTATTTTTTTTTTTTAGCATTTGGAAGTTTTGGTTTCTTTTCTTTCTGTGTGAACTACTATCTGATTTGACAACGTTGTTTCCATTTCCTATTGCTCTTTACCCCCTCTAATTTCTTCCTAGGGGTATATAAACATTCACGGGCTGTACACTCGTTACCTGATGAAGAGCGGTCCCCGCTCGAAACGTCGTAATAAACTTCGAATTAGTAACTCCGACGGTACGCATCTTTCAGACTTGTGCTAACTAGTATATAAACATTCACGGGCTGTACACTCGTTACCTGATGAAGAGCGTCCCCGCTCGAAACGTCGTAATAAACTTCGAATTAGTAACTCCGACAGTACGCATCTTTCGACTTATTAACTGTATATAAACATTCACGGGCTGTACACTCGTTACCTGATGAAGAGCGGTCCCCGCTCGAAACGTCGTAATAAACTTCGAATTAGTAACTCCGACAGTACGCATCTTTTGACTTATTAACTGTATCCAAACATTCACGGGAAGGCTGTACACTCGTTCACCTTTATGTAAGAGCGGTCCCTGCTCGAAACGTCGTAATAAACTTCGAATTAGTAACTCCGACAGTACGCATCTTTGACTTATTAACTTTTCCCGGTCCATTGTTTTTATATTTACCTTACTCACCTATACTATATATATATATATATATATATATATATATATATATATATATATATATATATATATATATATATATATATAGCTATATGACTACGCGACCAGAATGGTCGCGTGGTCAATTGGGTTTGGGGACACAGAATAAGCAGGCGGAGACGACGGTTTGCCCAGC
This sequence comes from Ixodes ricinus, assembly GCA_037355805.1. NCBI lineage: Eukaryota > Metazoa > Arthropoda > Arachnida > Ixodida > Ixodidae > Ixodes > Ixodes ricinus. The sequence goes on from JAZHYW010064610.1 coordinate 9,545, forward strand.
CAAGACTGAATCTATTCTGAAACGCGCGCGCAATCACGCCTTAGCACGCGCTGTCCCTCGAGCACTTCGGCGCCCAAGTTGGCAGCGCTGGTCGCGCCACTTGGTCGCCACAAATGCTCCTCTTCGGAGAAGGCCATCCTGGCCGAAAGGTAGAGCCAGCCTGCTAAGGTTCGGGCTGGCGAGGTGTGAAAGGCTTGAGCCGACCGACATGCACGACATGCCGACCGCGGTTGCGGCGGTCAGATGAAGGCTGCTCAGGCTCCACGAGGTAGTTGACAGGGGATGTTTGGCAAATGACTCGATACGGTCCTTGGTATTTTGGGAGGAGTTTTTCGGAAAGCCCACGTTGGCGGACAGGAAAATGAATAAGTACGAGGTCATTTGCATTATATTGGTGATCCTGATGTCGGTCATCATAGGAGCGTTTGGAGGCTTGTTGATGGAGTAATGTGCGTGTACGGGCGAGTTGGCGGCAAGCCTCTGCACGGTAGGAGGCTTGTGAAGTAATATCCTCGTCGAGAATGTCAGACGGGTAAGGAATAATAGTGTCCAGTGTGGTAGAAGGCTCACGGCCGTGCAGCAAATAAAAGGGTGAGAATCCAGTCGTGGATTGAATGGCCGAGTTAGAGGCAATGTGACAATATATATATATATATATATATATATATATATATATATATATATATAATAGCTTGTTTTAAAAGTATAAAGAATAATTATCAATATTTACACAATATAAAAGCGAGCACACACACACACTTTTAGTCAATTAATTGGTTCGTTAAAATGCCGCACCCACTTCCAGCAAGACGGTGAAGCTGGTTTTCACTCTCCACTGCGGATGCGCAGGCGATAAGCCGAACTTTTGCTGCACTTTCAAGTTGATAGTTTGAAAAATCCGAGCCTGGTCCAGACCCGGAATCGGCACGACCAGTGCGCATGGATGCTTGGCACGGTGATTGGTTCTTCGCTTCGTTCACTTTTGCCGAACAAATCAGCTCCGCGATGAAGGCGTTCCAGCACAAAACAACGCTGCGCCGCGTTCGCCGAGGCACGCTTCCCCTCACGAACACTCATATTGCGGGGAAGCTCGACTCGACGAAACCGCGGGGCCTCGCTCCCGTGTGTGTACGCGGCGTCTAAGATCGCCGGTGCACCAAGCTTGGCGCGCCGGGAGTAGACTGTGTAACGCTCGTGAGGAAAGTCATTCCCGATCAGTGAACTGCCATACCTAAAATAGATACTGAATCTAAACTTAAAGGATACCTCTCACGTTCAGAAATAAGTTAAACATTATCAACATATGACGGGGAAAACAGCTCAGAGAACACGGACGACGAGGATGAACGCACTGCGACAGGACAGCATCGTCCTGTCGTGTATATTCTTGCTCGTAGTCCGTGTTTTCTGAGCTGTTTTCCCCATCATGTATAACACCAACCAACTGGCCCAGTTCGCCACACTTATTACAGATTATCAACACACTCTGCTAATGCCAATCGCACGCTTGTATTTTGAACGGATGGCTCTATTTTTCGTTCCACAGGACCGATTCCAGCGAGCGCTCGAAGACCAGCCATCGGAGAGCGCGATGCATCACGGGAGACGTAACGACACTGGCCCAGCACAGGCAAAGCTGCGAGGGGGCTGGCGTGGCTAGGCCCGCTTCAGACGGGGCGATTTCCCCCAGGAACTTGACGTCGCAACACCAGCAACACGGGCCGCCCGCGTTCACAAACAGCAACCAAACTGATACGATTCGCCATCACCATCATCATTCAATTTTAATTTTCTTTGTAGTGTTAAGACACACAGTTACGCGCTATAAACGTGTTTTTATACCTTTTAAATGGCGTTGAGAATAAAGAACTGACCTTTCTAAACCGATCCATTTCGAGCCAGAACCAAGTCTTTAGTTGCCATCATCACCGGCACTGAATGTCACGTGAAAATATCCCGTCCCTGATTGGCTGCCGCCGCTTAAACGACTTCGCGTTGTCCGAGTTGCTCGTCTGTTTCGAGCCGGGTGCGATCCGAACAATTCGTGTCATACTAGGGAAAGCTAGGCGACAACTCGTTATAGAACACCGAAAATGGCTGGGAAAGTTGTCCCGTCTGAAGCGGTTCTTATGAGCTCGGCCACTTGGTGTCGTGACCGCTTTAGCTGCCCCTCCCCGCAGGAGCTGAATGCGCAGTGCAAGTTCGTCTGCTTCTCTTGCCGGGGCAGTGGTGACGTCAGAGATACGACGCCGAGCTCTGATTGGCTCTGATTGAAGAATAGTGGGTAGACCTCAAAGCAGCATGCCTAGAGGTTTACCCAACTATCCTTGCAGTCCGAGCCAATCAGAGCTCGGCGTCTCTCTGACGTCACCACTACCCTCGCAAAAGAAGTACCTAGACGAACTGGCGTTCCGCTTAGGCCAGAAGAGAAGGGAAATCCGGTTCGACAGGGCTCGCACGCGCGAAGCTTGCCGATTCATTTTTGGGAGCGGCGCTGCGTTTAAGTGCATAGTGACGTGACAAAATTCAGTGTATTTCTTTTAAATAATGTTTTGGAGTCATTCCGAGCAAAGAAATCGGCGTCTCCGTGATGTGGCCAGAACATCGTTGACATGTAGGCAATAAAATAGGCGCCAGAATTTCGTTATTAAGCATTTTAGGAGAAACAGTGATTTAGAGGCAGGATGTTATAAGACAACAGAATGAACTATTTTTGACGCGACATATAATCATTCGTGTGTTATGCATGTTGCCCTTTCTGCGCCAAGTGGCGTCACGCCTGGAATCTGCTTTTAGGTGTATGAAGCCACTTGGCTAGCGAAGACGTAAATTGCGAGCGTTCTCCTCTTCTTGTTTGTCAAGTCGTCGATCTCCTCTTTTATGATGCGTACTCTCGTTTTTATTGTTAGCCATCATTTAGTTCTACCTTCTTTACTGTCACTCCTAGGCACATAGTCTCTGCAGCTGCTAGAGAGATCTTTAACTCTTTTGGGAGAGAAAGTATCGCGGTTCTAGGCATTCTGCTCAAATCCCCACATTAAAATTAGCGAGTGCAAATCATCGCATTTAACTATTATTATTGAATTTTTTTTTTTGAGGGGGGGGAGCTAAAAAATACGAGCTAAAATCTGTGGCGTTTAAATATTTGGAAAGCGCAATTTCGTACGCAACCGTTTTTATCGGTTTTAAAGACCCTCGTGACAAAACAAGAATGAGATATTCAATATCAAAGAAATACTTTTGCTTTCTTTTTCGTTTCCCCACGTACGAAAAGAAAGCATCGAAGAGTTCCTGCTTGCACGATCGCTCGCGCATCAAAAAAGGCCCCCAGAAGCTGCGACTTCGCGCCTAAAGGTAACTGTGAATATGGAACGAGCAACTCCGTCGCACGTTATGGTGGACTGGCGTGGACGCTACGAGCGATTCCAGTCAATCCAAACCGGCGCGTCCCGACACGTGACACTCAGGCGGCATTGCATTGGCTCAGATCACTCGTAGCGTCGCCAGCCATAAAAGAAAGGCGCAAGCCCCGAAAGGCCCGATGGTGCTGGGCCGTAGCCGACGTCGGTTCCCGGGCCCCACTGGCCGGCTCCTATCACATTACGATAGACCGCAGGCGACGAGCCATCGGAGCCCAGCCCCTGCCATGTAACGTTAGTCACGTGATTCTTTTCCAGCGTTGCATTGGCTGGAATGGCTCGTAGCGTCCGCTGCAGTCCACCGCAAGGTGCAACAGAGTGCCGCGGAGACCCCCGGCCCCCTTCGAGTCCCCGAGCGTCGGCCCGGGGCACTCCCCGCCGGCGTCGGGGCCCGGCCTAATGGCAAAGCCGTGTCGGCCTCCATTACCGTCGCCCGTAACTCCCTTATCGGAGCGCGTCCATTATGGGGCTAATTCGGGCCTCCATCATAAGCTCCGTGACGCATCCCGAAGGCGCTCCCGGCTGACACCTGCGCCGAGAGTGGCCCCTCCCCGACCTCGGACTAGAGCGCGACCGCCTCGCCTACAGCCGGTCGCCGCCGCAGCCACCGGGGGCTCGAGGAAGAACGGAGGCAGATACCTCGCCGACTCGGAACGACGCCGTGACGTCATCGGTACAAAAGGGAGCGGTGAAAGCACTTTCTTCTCTCGCGCACGACGGAGATGGAAGCGCGGGCGCACGCTTCCCCTCCTCGGAAATGCCGCATACACCTTTTTCCACAAGGGAGCAGCCATCTTGAATGTCGTCACTTCTGGTATGCGGTAAAACATTATTTCGATCTCTCCACGCCGCTGGAAGTTGTTTGCGAAAAATGCGCGATTGTCACACATTCTTGTTTTGCCTCACCTATGTTTTCTCGCATATTCCTGGGTCGCTAAACTCGTCAAACACAAAGTTGGGGCCGAAGTTCGCAGAGCGTGCTGATTGGACTCTAGCGACGTTGGCGTCACGCGGGACGAGATGTCAATCATCCAAGCTCTTTCGGTGCTCAAATTCCAGCGAGAATGTTAAGCACAAAGTTGTAGCGAGCTTCATCGGAGCGCGCGCGAGCGACACCGTGGGGCCAGCGGATTGAACGGCTGCACTGATGACGTCGCGCCCGCGTGTCCCTACATCCCTACGCCGCGTTAGAGTCAATGCTGTCTAGATTGTACCTAGGCGGGCTGTAAATACTCTGAACTTTCTCGTCGCAAGATTGTCGTTTGTGGAAGTTATTGGTGACGACAAAGTGACGTTTCACAACTTTGGGAAGGAGTTATTTGAGGTTAAAATCTTCGCTTCGGAATCGAGGCGAAGATTGAACTTTGTGATATTGTGGAGCCGTGCGCGGTGTACGCGGCTCCTCATCTTCCGCCACTGTCAACAACGCCACCGGGGTCACCCACAGGCGTTGTGTATAGAGACGTAGGTAATGTCTGAGAGATGAGGGGGCGAAGGGGTGATGGCGAGTAAAAATCAAGGAAACGAAAAAAAAAGGTACGACCAACACACACACAAATAGAGAGAGAGAGAGGGTAGGGTGATGGTATACTGATGAAGGGGGATATCTCTTCTCCCGAACTTTTAGAGCGCAACTCTTAGGCGCCCGTTTCGAGCTTGAGCGGCGTCGCCGTCGGCGTAACCGCGCGCGCGTTGCATTATGGGACGTTTGCCCGCTAAATTTAGCGGGGAAATTGATGTCACGCGACCTCAACACCAATTTAGTTTCCCCGCTAAATGGGAGGGGAGCAGGAGAGGAGGAGGGGGGGGTGGAGGGGCATACCCTTCCCTCCGTACTCTCCCCTCCTCCTCCTCAAGAGCTGCGCTTTAATTCTACATTACAGAGAACTGTAAACGTCTGTCATTTTTTTGTTTGTTTTATTATAACTCTCTGAAATACTATAGTCCGGGGCTGGGGCGATACACCCCCCCCCCCCCCCCCCCCCTTACACCCTTATGCCCCTTGCTCCCTCTTTCGACGCCACTGGGAAGGGGGGGGGGAGTGAATCGCCTCTCCTCCCCGTCCTCTCTGTTTCGACGACCCTGCTTAGAGGCGTTTCAACTGAGCGATGACGAGGAACAGCACAGCGTGCAATTTTCGAAATAATGGCTCTAGAGATTTTGGAATTAAAACGGTTCGCGTTCCATGAACTCACGAGTGGCCATGACAGACTTTCAAGCGAGAGGCTCGTGCCAGGGCTCGTTGTGTGCAGGCGCGTTCAGTGACGTCAATTTATAGTTCATAACTTTGACGTCAGGGTCAGGATTATCAGTTGTGAATGACAAATTTGATGGTGCGTGTTCGAGTCGACGGTGGAAAGTTTGGTTGTGTACGATGAAAGCTTGGTGTCCTCGCGTTCTCGAAACATCACCGTCAATATTAACAAACAGACATTACTCTTATATCCGTTGATGAACGCAGAATTAATCCCAGTTTGGCTAATCTTTGAAAGTCTACCATAAAATGATTTTATCCCGCTGATGGGGGACAACTGCCCGGGAGCGAAATCCGTCCAAAAGTAGACAATGCTACTCGGCTGGTTGTGACCTAGCCACGTCGGGCTACACTCTGATCGCCGAGATAAATAAAAGGAACGACAGGGACGCTTTTAAGTAAATTCAGCTTTATCGGCGGAAATAAGAACGATATCAGACTATCAGCTTCGACGGTGTTGATTTTAGAATGCAATTACCCAAGCCTCCGCTGTGCTTCTTAGAGACCATCAAGGTCGCATCTGATAATCTTTATCGTGACATTGTACGTATGAACCACGGTCGTCTCCGCGTGCTTTCTCGTGCTGCTCTAGCTCGGCGCCTAGGGAGTGGTAGGGATTTTTCGCCCCTTCAATGAAAAACGTCACGAAGATACACGGATCTGCGGGTTTGTTAGAAAAGACAACTTTGCGGCAATCTTTCGGCTCCTCCCCCCACTATGTCATAACACGAAGAATCTTTGAGTCCACGAGTTTAGCGACCCTGGTGGTTGAAATGTTTTTTCGTCCCGCACACCAGATACGGAACCCATGTGACTGAGAACAACAGGAACCAGAAAACGTCTATAGGCGTTATCTACCGCACGCCATGTTCAAGTGCGCTGTTCATACTCACAAAGCCTGGCACCTCGACGATGGAGCCATAGAGCGCCCGGTCGCAGATTTGAAGCGCGAGGATCTGGTAGCACAGAGCATCAAAGAGCCATTTCTCGCGGAACCTGGACGTCAGCGTACAGCTTTTTGCAGCGGCGAGGACCCGAAATACACTTGTTCGCTCGGGAGAACTGTGTTTCGGCGTCTCGCCGCAGCTGGGCGCCAGTCACATGGCTCTCCTCTCGTCCCTTGTCTGCCCCTGCACCTCTTCCATATCGGCGGCCCCTTCTCGTGGCGATCTGCCAGGCTTTATCAGTATAGAGGAGGCTAGACCACCGTTTACAAACATCACAGTCCACACGCGTTAGATCACAGCTCAGTCAGCGCGCACTCGCAACTGAGCCAGAAAACGCTCGAGGGAAACGCACAAACGCAGGAACAAAAATTGCCCGAAGACGTTTACTTTACGGAAAAGCCTTCATATTGTTCTTTTCTCGCGAAGACAAAAAAGGTAAATCACTCTTTTGTTCCGAATTCACAAATCGCATAATTCTCCGCAAAAAAAAAAAAAAAAGTCGGTGAAAAAAAGAAAAAGAAAAGCAACAACCATTCAAACTGACACCGAATCCTATGCTACGCACCGATTTCATCGAGCTCGGTGATGGACACGCGACTTCCTCTCACTCTGCCAGGCTCTCCAACTGACGTTCCGTTACGCAGTCGTTTTCGTTCCCTCCCGCCCTAGGGGCACCGCGCAGGTGCCCTCGGTACTGCCTCATTCATCTAGGGGCCAAAAAAAATAATCCGACTGGATCAAAAGTGGACCAGCGTCGTCTCGAATAGCCCGGTCAGACTGCCGAAGCGTCATGCACAGACTGCAGACAAAGGCGCGTTTCATGCGAGGATCACTCACGTACAAACTGTCAGCAGAAATGGATGTACGAGGCCACCATGTTTCTAACTGGCGCCTGCAGCGAACATCACGTCTTTTCTCCGTTGTGCGAGATGTGACTGCGCGGCTTTACGGTGTCACTGGCATCCATTCACCCGACGAGCGTCAAGGCTCGTTCCCACTGTCGGTGCAAAGTGGCAGGGAGGATATTTCCAGGCATTGGTCTCGGATGCTACAAATTTACTTCTTAAAAGTCGTGGAACGAAAGCATACGAACGCCTTCGTATCCCCGTCTTGAGAGTACGGTACAGCCGTGTCAGACCACATTAATATCAACGCGCCGCAATATACGCATTTTTGGACGAAAAACTGGATAACTACGTGCATGCATCTGTCTTGTTATTACAAACAACTCGCAGAATAAATTTCCTTTTTTTTCTTTCTTAAGGGGGGGGGGAGGGAGTAGTCAACGTTAACATGACATATATGTAAGTCAATACGTAGAAGCGCGCACACGTCACTCCTCGAAGCCCGACGACAGAAACTAGTACGCCTCTTTCGAAGGTAAGGGGTTTTCTTCCTCCGCCGGAGCCCCCGTCGCTGGAACCTCGAGAAAACAAACTTTGGGATACCACGAGTCAAAGCAGCCAAGGGGTCCCGGAAAGACCGAACCGATTTAGACTACTAGAAAACATGCCCACGCACTTTCTCTTCATGTGTACGCGTGCGTTTCATTTTTAACCTTTAATAATTACGCGCGCAAAAAAGGAAAAAAGAAGAAAAAAACTCGCACCAATAAACGTTGATTTTTTTTTTTTTGCGTTAAATGAACGCCGATTTATTGTGCCCATTCGTGTCCAATCCACACACCAAACACTAGAAACACCAATCGCATGAAAAGAAAAGGCTTAAAGAGGAAAATCTGTCTTCTGGAATTAAGCGGGTCCATATGCGGGAACCAGGTATGCAGGACCGATCTCAGCAAGCTTTCGGCGCAAGCGTGAAGCCGCCATAACTTTCCTTCACAGCAGGCAGGCGGCAGTGTCGAAGACGCCTCGTGCTCTGCGCGCGCACAGCTCCAGGGAAGTTGTGGCATGTGCGGAAAGACTAAAGTTCCCTCAATGCATTGCGGCAACGGCGGCGCGGCAAAACTGGCTGCTATATTCACTGGACGCTTTATTTGCTGGGGTATTCACTGGACGCTATATTCGGGGACGATTTTTAGAGCGTATGATTGGAACGAGCTCACATTAACGGGCTGCTATAAGACCTTCAATCTTGATGGTGCGGAATGCACCTGCCTAAAGAACTCCGGAAGCTCGGCGTAAGCACGCGCTCAGCAATGGCGCACGCAAGCTATGGCCGCCAGAGAATACTCCCTATCGCCCCAACTGCCCGTTTCCATTTGGATGAGCATCGTACAGGCGTCAGGTCGAGTACCACTACGGTGTGATTCACGTTGAAGACCCCAGGCTAGCAATGGTACTGCACTGGCTACATAGTGAAACCAGTGCCGCCATACCTCAAAAACAAACCGACCTTACGCTGTCTAAATTTTAAAAAAAAAAGAAAAATTGGGGGGGGGGGGGGGGGGGAGGGGGGAGGGAGTGGGAGGGAGGAGGCTTTGAGAAAGATATATATCTGTGTTTTAAGGAACACACTCGTGTGCGAGTAGGAGCCAATTTTCCCGACATGGCGTGCCAGAAGCGAACCCATTGCGGTGAGGACCAGGTAAGCGGGTCTCTCGGCGAGGCCAGCGAGCGGCACGGTAACGACCGCCGACGTTTCGTGCGGGAGCGCCGATGAAGAGCTCAAATCGGGGGAAGGGTCGACGCCACTTGCCGCGATCGGCGTCATTTTTCACGTGGGCTCCCGGCGTCCAGCCGCCCCCGGTAGGGGAGGGGGCGCTTCTGATTAATGAACGGACGGCCAGGCGCGCCCTCCGATACGCCGCCTGTTGAGCCCCGAGGAGGTTAGGGCGCCGGCAGCCCCCGCCCGACCGGACACCTGGCCACCGGCACTGAGCGCGCACGTGCAGGCGATCGGGGACGACTGCCGCTCCGAGGGAAGCGCCGCCGCTTCTCTCGGAAAGGCGCCGACGCACCAGGGGCTTTCCCAAGCGCATCGGGCTCTCACTCGGCCGCCGGAGTCCAATCGACGGGCGGGCTACTCTCCACGTGCTGACGCTTTTGCCTTCTCCCGGTGCTTCAAACCAGGGTGCCACAGGCGCTTCGCGTGGCACGACGTGCGGCGTCAACGTGAAACAGCATCATTGCACTGGAAGGTGACTGACGGCTTGATTGTATCCACTCTCCGAGGATGAAAATGGTGCGTCCCCAGTAAAGCAACCATTCTGAATAGTAGACACTGGCCTAAATAAAAGTTAAGCCAAGCCGCAAGCGGATTCGTCTCGACGAGAGCGGTGAGGAAGCAAGAACCACCGGGACAAGCGCCTTCAAGCAATTCTTCGACGCTACGATGGAACCGACAGCACAAACATCCTCGCGGCGTGCACCCGAAACATTTCACAATGAGTAGATGTATCTAAAGGGTAGAGTGACCATTTACTAAATAAATTAGTTTTGACAAACTTGAATAATAATAATAATAATAATAATAATAATAATAATAATAATAATAATAATAATAATAATAATAATAATAATAATAATAATAATAATAATAATAATAATAATAATAATAATAATATTAATAATAATAATAATAATAATAATAATAATAATAATAATAATAATAAGGGACGACTCCATAACCAGATTTGTGTTGGAGTCCCGGGAAATCAGACAAAGCACCTATTACGGAAGTAACATTGATTTAACCAGCTATTATAAGACACTCCAAATATTTCCTCAATACTCAATATGGCCTCAACGCCTGAGGTTTTTCGCTCCTTGGAGCCCTCCTGGTCGGCACTAAAAAATGGCACGGAGAAACAAAGCTTTGATTTTCAAGTCGGACACACTGTCACCGCAACGATTTGCCCTGATGACGACATGCCCTATGGACGAACTGCCCTCCTACCAATTGAGCGCCAGCTTCGTATTTGTCCTTATCGACGAACGGCCCGTAGCCCTGTTTTCCTGAGTCATGTTCGTCAATGAATCAAGTGTTGAGCTGCCGATCCACCAGATAATGGCCAGACCAACCGTCGAATACGGACCATCCGACGGTATATACGGCGACCAGGTCCTTGAGATATTCATCCATAATTACGCCTTCGCACATTTGTTGGCAGTTCAAAAAAGGAGGGGCCTCGAAGAGCGCCTTTCCTGCAAGAAGACTGAACCAAGAAAACAAGAGAATGTAAGCACAAATTACGGTATCATTAGGGCCTGCCAGTCAAGGTGAGCCTTGACTGCCAGGACTGGCACTTGGAGTTATTACACACCGACCAGATATTGCCAACATTCAGAGATACTGCCTAATGTAGGACATGCTGTTAAGCAAACGATTAGGCAAATATTTCAATAAACCAAGTTTTCTTTGCGGTGTATTTATCATACTAAGAATTTGACGAGGCACAGTATAGTATACAACCGTGATCTGGAACAGCAATTGTTTTATCAAAAGAAGACGCTTTCGAGTTGAAAGTTTGGCAACACAAACTTCTGAAATTGTAGTAAAATTACACCCGCGCAAATACCCTCATGGGAACTTCTGCTCCCCGGCAAACCAAAAACCTCCCAATTTAGAAATCAAAATTTTAAATTTTAAAAGATGTCACTTTAGCTCTTTCAGCTCCAATACAAATTATACCCTGCTTCACTCTATGATAGATTACAGTCAAAGCTACGGACTTCCGTTCCAGTTACAAGATGCCGTAGTCGTAAACCGCAAGGCGTATATTGCTTCAACATGCGTGCGAATCTGGCCAATATACCATGATGGTTTTTAAATTCAAGCTTCTGATTGGACTCGGGGTTTCATAGTTTTGGCTATACTCCATCTTTGGGGTGAGAAGAAGTACAAAGCTAGTCCTGCTTCAAACTATCCCTTCTGGCAGTAGTTGCAGTCGAAGACGTAAGATCGCCGTTAACACTCGTGGTGACATATTAGGCTTTTGACTTGCGATTTCATGTGTATCCAGCTCCCAAAGGAGATACACGAACCAGGCACTTGCGCTCACAAAACGTGGTGGGACGGATAGGCAGGACGTGGACGGCAAAACACAAACATCACTCGTACAGCGATATCTCTAACGGATCGCCGTATTTTTGGAAAAGAAGTGCGCGATTGAACACGGCCGACGAGGCCGACGAGACAAGTCACGTCACGATTCTCATTCCCTCTCCTCCTCGCTACGTCCCGTCGAGCTGGTGAACCGAAGCGAGGAGGAGAGAAGCGAGGCCGCTTCCCCTCATTCTCAAATTTTCCAGGAGGACAATGACGTCATAGCCCTCGCTTGATCGCGCCCTTCTTTTCCAAAAGTACGGCCATCCGTTTGAGATATCGATGTATGAGTGATGTTTTGGAGTTCGTAGCGTCCCGTTCAACGCTTCTGCGGCCTTATTTTGCGAAATCCAAATTTCGGTTCAGTATCCCTTTAACGTGCAAGACTAGTTTTACATGGACATTCATGCCTACTTTAATTCAGCACAGAAACAGTATGTACATGCTTCAAAGCATTTCACTTTGGAGGCAGCTCCTACAGATTCTAAAAGCTCATAATCATTGCATTGTGAATGCACAAAAACGCTGGCTCACAAACGAGTCAGAATTCTAGTGCAGATAACCGCGGAGCAAAGAGGCATTGAATTATGGTGCAAGTAGACAAAAAATAGGTTTCTGTCAATAGTACAAATGTAAAAAAAAAAAAAAAGAAACGAAGAAAATTTTGCTGACGAGCAGCTTAGATTGGGAAATCGTTAGCAACCTCTTTTATGCTTGATAGTCACCAGTTAGCCACACAAGAACTTGTTTTTGAACATGCATCACTCCAGAAAATTGCTGAAGAAACCTCAAACCCAACCTTGTCCTGTTTGCAGGCAAATCATATGTTTGTCACAGTGTTAGCGCGAACACGACGTTGGCGATTTTCAGCATGGGGGAATATACGTGCCGAACAAACGAAGGACATCCAGAAAACAAACAAAAAAAAAAAAAGACGGCAAGAACTATGCAGTAACACTGAATAGGTAATTACTGTGCATGTACACAAAACTAAATTGAAGGCCACGTAATATAGCCTGATTTTCAATAAGTATACTGCTGCTTTACTCTCTTTGCTTTGTGCAAAGATGCTTGTTGTGTGTTCCAAACATCACCCGCACGCTCGAAATGTTTGAGAACAAGTGCCTGATAAAAGCTGCCGGCATAGAAAATAATAAAACACACACCTTTCATAGCCCACATACTTTATTCTTTATGTTTTGAATGTTTTAACTGCTCGTAAAGATGGAAGACGGGGCAATTTTCATATAGTGACAGGACTGGCATAATAGCAATTAACCAAATTATCCAAACAATCCTACGATCACGACCTAAGCTTAAAGCCTGCGGCATAACGGCTAATGAAGATTTTTCTCCGGCTACGCGCCTAGCAAGACAGAAACTTTTTGAGTTTGGAAAATTACAAAAGAGCGTCTTCCAACTGCGCTACAATAAGCTTTACGTGAACAATAAATGTTTCATGTATGAAAATGCGAACGACAGGGTGTATGAAGTTGGAAATGACAGAAGGCCGGGCAAGACCAACACAAATACAAGAAGCCCTGGAGGCGATAATAATCAACCTTCTTCATCCTTCCAAAATAATGTGACATCAAATTTAAGTGCCCACGCAGCATCTGCCCGCTCTGCCTTGCCCTAACATTGTGCGAGGGGTAGTGGTTCTTCCTTCGCGCCCGAAATAATTAATGTTCTGTTTACTAATATCCGAAGTGTCATGCGAAATCGCGACGATCTATGCTCTGCCATTGACTCCACCGGGGCTGATGTTGTAGTTTTGACAGAAACGTGGCTCTCTAGCAAAATTCATGATAACGAAATCCTAACTACTAACAAACGCTTCAAAATTTATCGCACTGATAGGGAAGCTCGCCAAGGCGGAGGTGTGCTGATTGCAGTCGCCGATCATATAGATTCCCTTTATTTGAATGTTGCGAGTGACCTCGAAACAGTCTTTGTTTGCCTTTCCGTGAATCACAAAAAATATATCTTGGGTGCCTGTTACCGCCCTCCCTCAAGTGACGATAGCTTTCTGAACAAACTTCATGACGTAATCAGTACAGTGACTATGCGATCTCCCACACCAAACTTCATCCTTCTGGGTGATTTTAATTATCCAAATATTGTGTGGTCGGCGGAAACAGCTTACGCAAGCCCTTTTTCGTCTGACAGTGACAAATTCCTCAAATTATGTTCGGACTACAATTTCTCTCAGCTAGTGTCTCACCCCACCCGAATTACGCCCTCCTGTGCCTCAGTGTTAGATCTTGTATTGTCAACCTTCCCCGACCTTGTTTCCCCTATTACCTATCTACCTGGTTTTAGTGACCATTTATTGCTGCATTTTACCTTAAATATTACCACAAGTCATTCTCCGAAAATAGTTAAACAGATTCGTGATTACGGAAAAGCTAATTTTACGGCTATAAATAGTGAATTGTGTGAATTTCTGAGTTACTTTGTGGAAAATTTCTTTGAACGCTCTGTAAATGAAAATTGGTGTCTGTTTCGAAACAAAGTTAACTATCTAATAAGCACATATATTCCTGTTCGCACATTATCATCCAAAAGTAATTCCCCATGGTACAACACCAGACTTAAACGACTTTCCAATAAAAAGAAACGCCTCTTTCGTGTAGCCAAACTTTCAAAACAAGATAGTCATTTTAACGCCTATCATTGCGCCGAGCAGGAATATAAACGTGCAGTATTAGAAGTGAAACGAAATTTTTTTACTAACACGTTGCCCACAATTTTATCTACAAATGTTCGCCACTTTTGGAACTTAATCAAACCTAATGATAACCACGGTGATCTGAAGCTTACAAACGCAGATGGGGAACGAGTAGGTCAAGATGAGTGTGCATCATTGCTAAACGATATATTTATACAATCTTTTTCTCCCACCGATGTTTCTGTGTACCCCAACTTTAATTGCCCTGACTTTTTGCCAATGAATCCAATATTAATATCATATGATGGTATAGCTGCAATAATTAATAACCTCAAGCTCTCTTCTTCATCCGGTATTGACAATATTAACTCTAAATTCTTAAAGAACACGAAGTCGTATTCATCTGCTATTCTATCAGTGATTTTTAAGCAATCATTGGAGGAAGGCTGCCTTCCCGAAGACTGGAAAGTTGGAAAGGTGACTCCAATTCATAAAGGTGGCAACCACTACTCACCGAATAACTTCCGGCCAATTTCTTTAACATCCATTCCTTGTAAGATACTCGAACATATCATATATTCTAACCTCGCATGTTTCCTAGAATCTAATTCTTTTTTTCACCCAACTCAACACGGCTTCCGCAAATCATTTTCCTGCGAAACACAGCTTCTGCTCTTCACTAATAAGCTTAATTCTGTCCTTGACCGTGGCTCCCAGATAGACTGCGTCTTCCTTGATTTCTCTAAGGCCTTCGATAAAGTTTCTCACCGGCTACTCCTATTAAAACTTAGCAACCTCAACATTGATCCGAACGTGCTACGTTGGATAGAATCGTTTTTAACCAACCGTTCTCAATTTGTGCATGCCAATGGTACTAACTCTTCACTTTCCCCCGTAGCATCTGGAGTTCCCCAGGGTTCTGTTTTAGGTCCGCTACTTTTCCTCATCTATATTAATGATCTGTCTGACTGTATCTCCTCCAATATTAGTTTATTTGCTGATGATTGTGTACTATATAGAGAAATAACAAATAGCTCCGACATCTCTGTTCTCCAATCTGATCTTAACTCTGTATCTAACTGGTGCGACAAGTGGTTGATGCAACTCAATCTTAATAAATGTAAATCCATGACAGTTTCCCGCCATACTAACATATGCTCGAATTACTGCATTGACGTCACTCCGCTGCAGTCTGTGTCCTCTTACAAATACTTAGGTGTTTACATAACCTCCGATCTTTCCTGGGAAACTCACACTAACTACGTAACTAACAACGCCAATCGCATGCTTGGATATCTCAAACGAAATTTTTCACAGTCACCAGTGTCACTAAAACTCCTTTTATATACAACTTTAGTACGTACTAAACTTGAATATGCATGTTCTATCTGGGACCCCGGTCATAACACTATCATTGCAACATTGGAATCAGTTCAAAATCGTGCAGCACGTTTCATACTCTCTAATTACCATCGTACATCCAGTGTTACTTCAATGAAAAATAGTCTTGGTTTACCCACACTAATGAGCCGTAGACGCATTTTTCGCCTGACTTTATTTCATAAGATTTACCATAATAACCCTTTCATGCGCCGTGAACTTCTAACGCCACCTACTTATGTTTCATCCCGCGTAGATCACCAGTACAAAGTCGGTATCCCCAATTACAAAACTAACACTTATTATAACTCCTTTGTTCCTCGCACTAGCTCCGATTGGAATCGCCTTTCCGCTGACATAGCCTCCATAACCAGTATTATTGATTTTAAAAATGCCTTGTTTGTTAGTTTTTGATTAACCATTTTCTAGTTGGTATTACTGTTATAACATTGTGTGAATATTTTTGAAGTGTCTGAGCAAGCGTGCATTAATTACTGTATTATATTTCATGTATCATCAACTGTACCTTTGTCGCCTATTCCCCCCACTCCCCTCTGTAATGCCCTTCGGGGCCTTGAGGGTAAATAAATAAATAAAAAAATATATAAGCGTCACATGAATGCTGGCGAAACTTGAACACTTTCTATAATCATTTCGGTTGTTATTTGGCTTAGAATCGTAGCTTGTTTTTACCCACCTGCTGTGAAACGCATGTTTGGGCCTGAAATAGAGCGAAGTTAAACATTGTTCAAAGATGCATAAAAATGTACTAACTAAAGCAATTGCACTTTTACAGTGTTAATCAAGGTACATACTATTTGATACGACCCAAATACCAAAAGTGTTCCATGTTATTTTCCGGCGAAGAGACAAAATGCACGCGCGTTTTCCCATAGGTATGCACAGCAGCACCACAAAAGTAGGCTGGTTGCTGTCTGCTTCGATTTGTGTCACAGAAGTCGCATAGATACTGCCACCAGTTGAACCTCTAGCGTGCATTATAATTACCCTATAAAACGGACAGGCCACGTCGAACAGTAGCGAATGGTCTCGGATCACCATGACCAACGTATCTATGGTCGGCAACCCGATCTGGAACTATTTTATGAAAATTCCGCCGGGTACTGAAGGATGATGTCTTAATTAAGTGCAAGGCGATTCTGAAGACCCCGAAAGGATCTATGATAACACTGGCCATACACCTGAAGAGACGCCTAAACTCACACAAGGCCTACCTGGACGAAGCGTCATGCACGTGGGTGCGCAACAAACCTCAAGCAGGCAAGCAAGCCGAGCGCTTGCTTGCCTGCTTGCTTGCCGATTGCTTTAAGCCGAAAAATTATAGCTTCGACACCTAAAGCACAACAAATAACAAAGATGATCGGTCGTTTCATAGCACGCGGCATGCACTCGCACAACGTGGTTGAAGAAGCCGGTTTCTTCGACCTGACGAACCGTGCCATGCCGGAGTACGTTGTGCCGTCACGAACAACGTTCTCGAGGGCCGTCATTTCAGAGCTCTACGAATCGAAAAAAAAAAAAAAAGGAGGTGAAAAAGGAGCTTGGGGAGATCTTTGCCAGCGGAGCAAAGTGCTTCCCTTTCAAAACGAACAGTTGGACCTCGCGTGCCAATGAGCTATGTGTGCGGGACCAACTGTCCCGGATTTTGCGGGATTGTCCCGACTTTTCATAAAGCGTACCGAGTCCCGCATCGTCCCTGTCGGGACAGCTATATGTCCCGGATTTAGTCCAGGCGGTCAAGTTAGAAACCTTATATGTGATCCAACGTACGCACAAACAATGCGCGCCACGCTGCGAAACACGAAGTTCGCACGAATCGCACGAACAATGCTGCGGTGTCTAGCGTTGTGGCTGCGAGGAAGAGCAATGGCAAGCCGGAAATCGTGGCGGGCGCCTGTTATCATCATTTGTATAAACCCCTTTGTACCTCCCTTCTCCTCCCTCGCGCTGCACCCCCCCCCCCTTTCCCGACTTCCTTCATTGAAGAGTTGGTAACCCTAGACGATCTACATCGTCACGGACAAAGGAAAAACTTCACATCAGCAGTTGCACGGTCGGCCTGGATTGGTGTGCAGTGCTTCGGCACATGTTTCAGCTCTGCATTAGTGATGCTAAAAGAGAAGTGGCTGAATTTTCTCAGCTGTGCACGAAGGCCAGAGCAATTGTTGGCCGCTACAAGAGAAGTGCGGGACTCGAGGACAGCTTTTCGAGATCTAAAGGAACATGCACATAAATCCTCTCGAAGTTGTGCAAGATGTCCCAACGCGGTGGAACAGTGAGCACACAATGATGGCGAGGCTTGTGAAGCTTCGTGTGCCAATCACTGTAGAACTTTCAGATTGTGATAACATTGAGGGCCTTAGCACAAGTGAGTGTAAGCTTATGATTGCAGCTGTGAAGGGTCTGCATCCACTTGAGCAGGCCACGATCGAACTATTTGGGGATTGCTTTATCCAACACTGTTGCAAGTAATTCCCATGCTCCAATGCACCGCAGTTTTGCTCAACATTCGGAGGAGTCAAGAGAGGCAGCATCAATTTCGTCGAGCCTTTTAAGAAGCATGAACACTCAGTTTTTGAACCTCAAAATGTGCCACCTCCCAGCTCTGGCAATGCTGGTGGATTCAAGATACAACGCTGCCTGCTACATCCAGAAACCTGAGAAGATGTGGGCTCGGAATCTACTGACAGAGAGAGGCAGCAGAGGACACAATGACACATGATGAACATAATGAAAATGACGATGCAGCAAGCAGTGCCAGTCAGTGCTTGGAAGACACAGCGGGAGACTCTGTGTGGAGCGCCTTTGCAAGTTTGAGTTAAAATACACCTCTGCAATTGAGCTCTACCGTGACAGATGAGGCTGCCGGCTACTCCGGTCAGCCTCATCTACCATCTGGTATCGGCAGCCGGCTACGTCCGGCTGCCGATACCAGCAACACAGACGAGGAGCGAACGGCTCTTTTCAACTGCCGGAGCTGTTGTGAGCTGCAGAAGGGAGCACCTCCTCATTAAACATGTCGAGCAGCTTGTCTTCTTGCATGAAAATCTGTAAACCCTGAAGGCTTGTGGAAATAAACGGTTGAGTGAATGCCCTTACTGCTGCCCTTTTGTACGTAGATAACTATTCGGAGTATTCGCTTCGAAATTATTCAACATCATTCACTATTCGCTTTGAACTAAAAAAGCACTATTTGCACAAGCCTAGTAAATATATAGAAAATATAATATCTGTTCACACATATATAATTAGTAAACCTTGAAATCTATCTGAGAAGATTTGCTTTATTTGATTTCTCATACAATGCTTGTTCGGTCAATGTCCCCTTGAAACAGCAGTGGCATCAATTGCATAAAATTGTTACAAGAGTGGATATCAGACAGTTTCCAGACCAGAGACATTGGAAGACTGCAGTGAAATTCTAGCTTTGTTTCTTCAAGGCATCACTCCTGTTTAAGCCTTCTAACACAAAATTTTATTTGTAGAAAAGCTTCCTCGCACTACAATAAAAAAAAGAAAGTGCTGATACATTTTTGAAAACATTGACCATCTCAAATTTCGTCCATGATACTAGGACCCCCTCCCACGTAGTGGTGTAGTATGTTGATACAGGGGCGTATGCTGGACTGAACAGAAAACAAAATGCTTCTATTAACATACTCAGTAGCTCAGTATGTCTATCTCTGTCATGGAGGTAGGAAGACGAGTAGGCAAACATATTGGTTCAAGCCAGCCAAAGGGGAAAATCCCGAGTGAAGCCGGAAGTAGGGGTCGCGGTCGGTGTAAACGCCCCCAAGGCTGACCAGAACAGCCGTTGGCACCAAATCAGCCGTCCTTCCCATCCAATAGCGTCTTTTGGCTTTGTTCGCTTTTGGTCATCGTTGGGGGCACGTCTCTCCAAACCGGAAGTATTCCACGGCTTCACCTCTCTAGAAGCTTCCTACCTCCATGCTCTCCATGCTTTGTCGTCGTATTCCACCTCACAGCGAGGTGCCGCTCGTAGACGCATCACGATCCCCCTCAAAGAGAAGTACCTTAGGGGGCAAGCCTGATTGGAGGGTTTTCAATTCTGATGGACGTTGACAGAGGTGGAAATGGTTGCTGGTTATGGCCACCGATGGAATGAGACGGGTTGGGGCGTGTGCCAGTTGTCCCGCCTCTAGCGTGAGCTTCCTACTTTCGGTAACACTTGAGCCGTCTCTTGAGCCTCGAGTGTGCACGGGCAGCCAAAGCACGGCGAAAGGCAACGAGCGCTTCCCGGAGGTAGGGCATTCGGAAAACGTCCTGCCGTTCTCACCTTGTTGGTGACCAGGGATGGACAAAATACTTCCAAAACGTACCGAAATACAAATATGACATACTTGGGCAAAAATGTATCTAAATACAAATCCAGCTACAATTTTTAGAAAAGTATTTATATACAAGACCCAAAAATATAATAGGGCCAGCTGAACTTAGGAAAAAGGAATATAGAGAGTAAAAGGAGGCATATCGTTGGACTACCAACTGTGGTTCTTTACTGCTTCCTCTTCAAACCTTGACTTTGTGCTTTTTCTTTTTTTGTTTTGTTTCAAAAGTCACATAAAAACACACATCTTATATCATAAACCTAAGATAACTTAAATTTGAATCACCTGCTCAAGCGGACAATTCAAATTTAAGTTATGTTAGGTTTTACGATATAAGTTGTGTGTTTTTACGTGGCTTTTAAAACAAAAAAGAAAAAAGCACAAAGTCAAGGTTTAAAAAGAGGAAGAAGTATAAAACCACAGTTGGTAGTCCAGTGGTATGCCCGTCCCTTTTTCTCTCTATATCCCTTTTTCCTAAGTTCAGCTGGCCCTATTAGGGTATTAAGAACCAACAAGCTCAACTAAAGCCTGTTACAAGATACAAATACCACAAGAGCATTGATCATCTTCAAATACTTTTACAAATACATTTTGTTCCCATAGTCTTATATCTTAGACTTAAATTTAACCCAGGGTAAAACGAAGAGACCGTGACCAAATAAAGAGTGGAGTCTATATATACCAAGAATCAAGTGCTTAACAAAAAGGTTGCAGCTCCCAAACATAAAATTTGTTTTTTGTAAGACAGGCGGGTACAGCGTCAGGAAACACATTGTATTCAGTAAGTGTTTAATTGCAAAGGTTCAGTCAAAGCAATAAGGCCTCTTCAAACAATGTGTTAATTGCGAAGTCTAAAAGATTAAATCGGCCAACCCAAAAGTCAATAATTGTACCAACCCCATTCATTCCTTGCCTGCCTTTTTTTCTTCCATGTTTATTATGAGCAAAGCTCAGCAAGTTTCATGCCCTTTGCACATTACTCCCATCGTGAAGGGTGTGTAATGTCACATTTGATTGAAAAAGAACAGTGCCCAAAATTGTATTTGGGCAGTGCTGTAAATACAAGTACTTAAAATACTAAATTTTTCATAGCTATATACAATTGAAAATCACATTAGCCAATACATAATTAACTAGAAAATACAGAATCGTCAAAGTATTTTAAATACATACAGTATTTCAAATACTTTGTAATACTATCCATCCCAGTGAGTGAGTGGCTCTAGCTGCTCCTTTCACAAGAACCTGCATTGTCTGCTTGTGACTGCATTCTTGCTTGAATAGAGGTTCGAGACAGTCTCAATCAATTCCAACATCCTCCTCCCAACGTGACAAAGGTGCTCGGTCCGACTGCCTCTTCAACTCGCTCAGGTGAGCACACTATGAATCTTCCTTCAGTACGCTGAGTAGGAAGTGCTCAAGATTATTTGTGTAATAGAGCAGGAAAAAAGGAGAGGCAGAAGCGGGAAGTCCGACAAAGAATGCACATGAGAGGCATGGAGGCTTAGCCATGAGCGGACAATGCCAGACAGTTCTAATGCAGATATCTGAACAGAAACATTGTTATTAGGGCTGGGCAACTGATTGATGTACCTCCTGATAAATCAATGAATACTTTAATTGCGATACATTTTTTACACAGGTTAATCGGTTGCACTTAAAACCAACTAAAAAAACGAAACTTTCCTTTTGCATTGTTTTTTTATTGTTACGTTTGAGCGGCGACGATGACTCAGCAGTCAGGGGTTGTTTTGGAAGCGTTTATTGTCAAGCAGCCAGACGGAGAGAGACCCTTGCTCATCAGTGCAGCTGATTATATCTGCTCCAGAAGAGCACTTACGCCCCCTCACGAGGCAGGATTCAGCCAGCGCGTACCTATCGTATATCGTAACAGTGCGCCATCAAAAAACAACGTAATATTACCGCCGTGCTTTTCATTTCCAGATAGTAAGCACTAATAATCCAGCATGAAGGCAGTCTCCAATTTACGAGAAGCTCATCAGGGTCTCTTGGCGATAGCGACACACAGGAGAGCGACGTCCAGTGCAGAGAAAGTGCTCCTCAAGGACAGCAGGTTGCCGGCAGGTGGAGATTCCCCAAGAGGGACAAAATGGCACAGCTTCCCTCTCATTAATCTGCCTGTGCACCCAGTCAGTGGCATACCTGTCGGAATTTAAGGCTCTTTTCACTCACTCCTTTGGCGTCGAGGACCAACTGGAAAGACATTTTTCATAAGCCGTCAGTTGAGGTCAGTGCTCCCAACGTTGCTAATCTTCTCAAAACAGCCGACTTTCCCAATGGGCCAGCTGCACGTTGTGCCGCTGAATGGCGATGCCCACAATGTTCACTGGCCAAAGGTAAAGCCTGAATGTGTATCTCTATCATTTCCCAGCCGATGTGAGAAACGGCAAAATACAATGGTGATCGATGGGCTTCCTCGGTTCTGAAGCACTGTCAGTAGTAAAAAAATGATGTCTTCTGTTTCCACGTCTCTCGCTCGCCTGTCTAGTGCAGCAAGGACGATTGTGAAGAAACAGGAAACTCGCACATGTCAGATAATACTAGAGAACTCCTTCCGTTACGCCCTCGAGCGGTGGAATAATAGATCTAGGAGTATCTTTAGACTGTACTCAACTGCACCTTTATTCCCAGCTGGAAATGCACAATGAAGTGTTTGTAACAAATAAGAGTAAAAGGAAAATTGTGCTCGTGCCCTTTAGCAGCTATTATGCCTAGAAGTTAATGCGACCTTCATCGTATATCACTGTGGTGTAACCAGTGGTGGTGTAACTGTGGTACGGAACTAACCATGCCATGCACAAAACCCTAATCCGTCCAAAATTAGAATATGCTGCTGCTGTGTGAGACCCTGCTCACTCTTCACTAATTCCTCTTATTGAATCCATTAAAAACGGCTCAGTTCGTTTTATATTGACAAACTATCATCGCACTGCCAGCGTTTCTACTCATTAAAAACACTTTAGGTCTGCCGTTACTAATTCACTGCCGAAAAATCTTTCGTTTGTTTCTTTTTCGTAAAATATTTCATTAAAATGTTACCTCTTCATCACAAGAATGGAAAGTTGGGCGAGTTGGTATGAATCCATTTTGCAGAAAAACAAGACGCGAATAACACGGACAAGAGGAGAACACACAGGACGAGGCGCTGACTTCTCTGTATGTCTTCCGAGTAGATAGTTGATAGTCAGCGCTCGTCCTGTGTGTCTCTTCTTGTCCGTGTGTTATTCGCGCTGTTTTTCAAAATGCCTTCATCACAAACTAATTACTCCACCTTTCTACATATCTGCTCGCATCAATCATTGCCCCAAGGTTGGTATTTCAAATTTTAGGACTTGGTTATTTCAATATTCTTTTGCATGCCTCAAACATCGATGAGACTGGAACCACCTTCCCACCTCAATTGCTAACATCATTGGTATTGTTTTGTTTAATGCTATTACTGATATGTGCACTTTATAGTTGATATTTTACAGTTCTCTCCCCTCTTCAATGTGTTTACCTTCAGGATATTTGAAACAAATATATAAATAAATAAATAAACCAATTAATTAATTGACTATGAGTTTGTCAATCGGGATAAAATTTTTAGTCAATGCCCAGCTCTAATTGTTCATAGAATCTTATTGATAAAATGACCAGTCAAAAGCAGAGGTGAGCAAATAATAAAAATTCAATTCAAATCAAATATAAAATTGAATATGAATAACAAAAATTTGGTTCGCAATGTTCCCAAGACTAAAAACAGGCCTGTTTCTGCAGTGTTTTGTTGCAGGCTACATCGAAATTTCGCAAGTACTATCGCTAGTCTTATATGGAGGCTACGCTCTGCCAATTAAATTGCGATGAGACCCCATAGCGGGTAACAAAGTATTAAATGTCTGTACATTTTCAATCCATAAAGACAGTCATACTCATCACGTTTGCCACTTCCTTTCAGCTATATCCTCTTCAGTCTGCTTCTTTCTTTTGCAAGACATTGTGAAGGCTGC
Organism: Ixodes ricinus; assembly: GCA_037355805.1. Classification (NCBI taxonomy): domain Eukaryota; kingdom Metazoa; phylum Arthropoda; class Arachnida; order Ixodida; family Ixodidae; genus Ixodes; species Ixodes ricinus. Next base: position 33,603 of record JAZHYW010064610.1, read on the forward strand.
AGCACATTCAGTGAGCACTTCATCCCAGCGACCCGCACATGATAAGGAGAGAGAACAGTACATATTAACTATTGTTTTATGAGGTCTACCCCTCGGCACAGTGGCTGAGCGTCCTGCTCCAACTTTTGGGGTTTCAGGTTCCATTGTTGTTCGTAATTTTGTCACTTCTTATCACTTATCACTCTCCCGTAAATCTGCATGCATTTCGTATTGAAAAAGAAAATTTTCCTGGGGTAGGCTGCTTAAAGCAATTCTATCGCATTCAATATTGCGTTTAAAAACGACGCATGGACGAGAAAGAAAACCTTATGTGTTTAGTTCTCTTGCAGGGCACACACAACGAAAGAGAGGAGTATGATTAAAAACGGTGTGAATGTCAAAGACACGGCTGATGGGTACCCATCAACATGTAGATATGCAACGTGCTGGATAAGTGGTCAGATATGACTGTACCGTCTGAACTGGGCAACGTCTTCACGCCACCAAGTACTGGTATACTCCGCGGGGAGCCACGGCTTCGTGAAAAAGGCGGTTCATTTGCCAGTGCTATATGTTTTTACAATAATTTGTGACATAATGGACGTAAGAACCGAGAATGTTTGTCGTCCACAGAGGTGGCTGCAGGTGAAAAAGACTGCTGAATCCAAAATGGAGACGTGCGTGGTTTACGGGTTTATGTAAGTGCATCCAAAAGCTGGAAGAGTGACTGCATCATTCAGGAGAGACACACGGAACACTACCATATTCTGTCGAATGGTTTGTTGTTCCAGACTTAGAATGCATGCTCAATATAGATCCAAGACAGGCCTGTGCCTACTATCTCACCTTATAGAAAAGCTTGCATAAACCCGGATTTTTCTATAGCAGTATTGATACTCTATGTATTGAATTATTCGAAAATTAAAATTTCAAATAATTTCAAGGTCGAATCGAATTATTAGGACAATCATCATTCGATTCAAATTCAGAAATTCAAATACTCGCACACCCTAGTCAAAAGGTCTTGCAACACGGTGTCGAAACATGAGAGAGCGCGATAGCAACAACAGCGACAGCCTGACCGGAGGCACGTCCACAAAAGGTCACAACAGCCAACATAGCAACTACTGGCTGGCAATAAAGAAACTAAGAAACAATGAGAAGATGATTGAGACATCAGCGAAAGCAATGGATGGTCCTAGGATTACCGCTAGAGCCTGCATATCTGCGGATTCACACAGACATCTTCAGTCAAATGGCGGATACGAGATAAGATGAAATCAGATTTGGCGGACTCACGGGTGGATCGCGGATGCCAGGGGCTGCAGATGCAAATATCCGCGGGTCCGGAACAACATTTTTACCGGCGCAGCCCATAAGCATGTACGACTACAGAGTGTAAAATAAATAAATGAGTGATACTATTAGGAGCATCATCAAATGTCTTGCAGGAGTAAATTACTCCTTAGATCAAAGAAGCCAATCAGGGAGAAATTTATTCTTTATGCCAAGAAATACCTGGTTCTCACTCAAGATCACTTTAGATTGTTCTATCTCGCGAAAAATGCTGTTCCTAGAAAAAGTGAAGAATGCAGGGGTATCAATTGTCTCGTGAAACGTGTTCTTTTTAGGCCAGAAAAAGAAAAAAATTCCCCCCTTGGCAAAGAAAACCCAAAACGCAAAGCCAAAAAAGTAGAAGCCACCTCGACGAGTTAAATGTGGAGTGAGTATGCATTTTCTATTTTAACAGTTGGTAACTTGCTGCTAAGTATCTGGTTTAGAAGACGCAGTTGCAGTTTCATGTTTAAAACTGAAACTTGGTGCCAATATTGAATATTGTGATATTTTCCCAATGTGTACGTACTTCGCTCTGGTGAGTGACCGCATTTCCTCTCTCACGTTTTTCTTGTCTGAATTAAATAAAATGAGACAATGTTATTAGTCTGTCCTTTATTCATTTTCATGCTTAGAAAATATGTGTGTGCTTGAATTAAGTGTAACAAAGCAAAAAATAAGAAAAATATTAAAATTTCTTCCTTTTAGAGCACATATTTTGGGCAATGTTGAAGATTCCCCGGACAATCTCATATCTACTATCATCTTTCCAGCAACACCAAGTGTCTCTGAAAGGATGATCGCTTAAAATATATGTATGATAAACAGAATATAATCAAATGACTTTCATCATATTCTGACTTGGAAGGTTCTTTGTACAAAGATAAGCAAATGGCTATTAAGTTATTAGTCTTTGTTATTTATCTTTTTTTTTTTTTGTTCACGCTTGAATTTATTTTGTAATATGTTTGCATAAATTACGGGTCAGATGCCGTTCCGAATCTTGAGGATACGTATTATGCAGATGCGGACATCATATTTTAATAACACTGCAGATGCGGTTTGGATGCCGATACAAAGTCTGCGGATGCGAATCATATTTGAATGATCGAACTGTTATCCGCACAAGGCTTTAATTACCACCCTCAATGATGCTGACAGTTAAAGAAGCTGTGCAACGATTTTAACGTTTAAAGAATTTGCATCCTGTACTTCTGACATTGTTGTTTATCTTGTCACAAAGGAGAGAAAACACATCTCCTTCCTTCGAATTGTTGCAAATCCGCCGCGTAATCGCCAAGCGAAAATTCAAACATTTCTCGATCGTGCAGCTGCAAGCGGTGGCCGTGAGAATTACGCGGCGTGACGTCAAAAAGGGACTTGTAAAAAAAGATCGAGTTGTGCAACTATCTGCTCAATAAAAGGTAATTTTTCTATAAATCTCGTCGTTTCAACATAAATATAAATCCGTCAAAAACCTGGTATCATAGACAAAACTTTTATTATACGAAGTTTCAGTGGTGCCATCTAGCCGAGGTCAACGAAATCGTCAGCTCTCTCACTACCCCAAGGAGCCACCAGTTGCCAGATGGCCGCAGAGCCAGAACGTACAAGCACATGGTCACATGGTCATGAGCGGGTGAGTTCTCGTCGCTCACTGATAGGCACTAGAGAGAAGCTTCACCGGAACCCCGTGCATTCTCTTTCACGTCACAGCGCACGTGACTCGGAAGATGGTGAAGGAGTTGAGAGGTGCCAAAAACTTAATCTTTGTAATTTTTCAAAAATAAAAACTAGGACACACAGGAAAAAGCGGTTTTTACAGCGGAGCTGTTAAGGGCTAGGTTCCGAAAATCGTGTCCGATTACAAAACACTTGTCGACAAAACGCCTTCTGGACAGCTACCGCCATCCTATAAGCAATGGCGGCAAGCACACAATCAGTATGGTTGCCGTCGTGCTGGTAGATGGTGCCAACGCTTCCAAGCTATCATAGAAGAATGGATAGTTGGGCGGCGCGTTGGTGGGGGTCGTCGTAGGAAACAACGCGAAAAACAGACGGCGACAAAAAAGCACCGCTTAACGCGCGGCGAGCGCTCGTCACGCGATGTTTCTTCGGTTCCCCGTCTGTTCTGAGCACTGTTTCCTACGCTCTTATCAGTTTCGGTTTGGACTCAGGATGGGTCAGCCGCGTGCCCTTCGGGGAAGAAGACTGGCTGCGGAAGGAGCGGCGATGCGCGCAGCAGCGGGAATGAGTCCGTAACCACCGCAAAGCCGCTGTCGCCTCAACTTCCAGCTGCGTCGAGCGCTCAGATTCCACTTGCCAAAGAAGAGCACATCGCCGCCTGGAAAGCCGCCGCTGAGAACAGAACCAGCGATGTAAAGGGCGCCGGCAGGCCAACGCCCACGGACGGCGATCGTGCCACGGAGGCCAAGCGCCAAGCGCGAGGGCCCGGCGACGACTGCACTCCACGCCGTGCTGAAAAGTTCCCGGGCGCGCCGGCGATGTTCCGGAGGGAGTTCGTGGGATACCCGTTTGGCGTCACGGGCACCGTGTGCGATCGACTCTGGATCGCCGGAGACATTATCCACGATCGGCGGCGTGTCGGACAGAAGAAGCGGGAAACGGGCGCTGCGCGCGTTGCGGCAGTGTATTGAGTACAGCTCCGCTGGTCTTCCTTCTTCACGCGAGTGGAAAGGCTGAACGTTTTTGTGCTTTACTTCAGAAAGGGTCAAGAACACCAACACCCAAAATTATTTAAGCAAAGCACTAAAATTGTTGCACAGCTCCTTTAACGTCTTGTCCAACAGAGAACTGCATTGCACAAAGAGGTAACAACCCTTTTTTAATATCAACAACAGGTCCAACTATCTGATCCCCTAGCAATCAAGAATTGAGCAACCATATTCTGTAAAATACCGGAAGAGGACCCACTTCACTTTCACTGAAAACTGGGTTAATCTAGACATGAGCGTTTGTCCGGTCAAATCAGGCGCTTAACATATGACTTGCAGAATTCCAATGTTTTGGAAATGTTAATAGTGGGCGCTTGAACAAGTGGTCTCTTCTGCAGAATTTTACAGTAGTAGGATATTTAGCAACAGTGAAGTTAGAAGCTCAGCTAGTAAATCAGATGACAAAAATGGAGGATGTTGAGGAAAAAAAAACCCAGTGCTTATCGAAATAATCTGCAACAGTGGTTTATGTAAGCATTGAGGATGCAATTTATATGCTAGGTCGACAAGCCAGAACAGAACGGGAGGAACCAGCACTTCTACATGAAGTAGCTAGTTGTTCACAAAGAAGAGCTCTCCTAACCAATATTGAGACAATGTTAAGTCCCGTTACTGTTCGAAAGCCTAACATATTCACTCGAGTAATTTACGCACTGTTTACTGAACAAAGCCTGCGGTGCAACTTTTCCACACAGCATGTGGATTTCCAGTCATTGCTATAAACAAAAAGAACCCAGGTATCTACTAAAGAGAGATAACATCTTCAAGCGAAAATGCTATCTGCACGTATTGCAGTTTCGAGGAAGTTTATTTTCTCAATTTCGTTATTGGCTCGATTTTTTATGTACTGTCGTGAGCAAAAAATTGGAAAACACCGGAGCACCGACCGAATTGCATCGCCGCGCTCCCTGCAGTGCAGCGCCTGGTGCCGAGACCAGCGCAATGCGCACGCGCGTCCTGTCTTATCTGCTGGCCCACTCGTTCCGCTGCTTGCCAACGCGATGCGCTCCTGAGCGATTAAATGGGCGCTAGGTGCCGCCCGGGAACCAAGATTCCGAGAACCTCGCTCACCGCTCTGGATGAGCTCGCTTGCTCCGCGGCGCGCCGCAGTCTGCGCTGATATCTTTCCCGCGACTCGGCGCACGCGTTAAAAACTGTCGCTTATGTTGATGCAGCCGTAATGAATTGTAGAACTTGTATTCGCGTACTTGAGGCAGCCTTGGGCTTTGCGGTACAGACATCACAGCTGATGTCAAACTGAACATTTTAAGGTCAGGTCGCGAACGACATCCGCGCTAGAAATTTGTGGCCAGTACCATGTTTTCTTCACCGTTGTGTTCTTGACTTCTTGACCCTTTACGACGCGTGCATAATAAATTGAGCAGCAGCTGCTTGCATTGTAGCCGGGACAAATTAAGGATGGGAAAGCTTAAAAATAACGCAGATGGATGGAAGCGACAGTCTTTGCCGACGTCGCCGAGTCGCGGGAAAGATATCGCCGCGAGCCCAGCTCGTGCGCGGATGCACGCGAGAGCTCGGTCAGAGCGGTGAGCGGGCTCTCGGGGTCTGCGAGGCCACGAAGCGGCTGCTGCCGATTTAATCGCTCATGGCTTGCTCCCGCGCTGGCGAGCGAGCACGTGGGCTGCTGGAAATAAAGAGACAGCCGCGTGCGCCCCGTGCGGCGGGTCGCCGGCCTCGCTGCGCCAGCGCCGATCAGGGAGTGCGGCGATGCAATGTCGGCTCGGCGCATCCCGTGTTGTCAGACTTTTTGCTCCACGGCGGTACCTAATAGTGATGATTGGCTGTATGTATGCTCTAAGGGAAAGAATATTTGCAGGCCGTATTCGTAAACAATGTGTCAGTCACTCGAGTAACTAACAATATTTCATGCTGATGTCCTCTATCCCTCATAATAAATCAGGGCCTTGCTTTGTATGGTTTCCCACCTCTTCTAGGTCAAGTGAGCAGAGACAGTGTACAAGGTAAATGAGCCCTTACTCATTGTCACATGATTCGGTCTAGTTAGCCATACTCAGCAAGGGCAGATGATAAAGTGAGTCCACAAGAATATTCAATACTTCTCGGTATTTCAAGGTTGACATTTTCAAATAGAAGCATGCTTCCAAATAGTTCTTAACTGCAAATCTATCTTGCGACGTAAATACTGCGCCGACATTTTTTTCGGGAAAGTTTATTTTGTAACATGTGTCCTAACCCAGGCACTTAAAGGGCAACTTCGGTTGAAATCGAAACCCAAATAAATCACTGGTATTGTTTTAGTGGCACAAAATATGATAGCAGTCAAATTTTACGTCAAAGTAAAGCCGCATACTCCACTAAAACCGATCTTAAAGATGCGACCAGCTGCTCTTTAGCAGGCGGCAAGCGGGTTAGCTTTTAGTCAAGCACCACTGGGCAACGCGTGCCGTAGCACCACCACGACGTCACGTCACAGCCGTACAGCTGATATCGCCGCGTGCGTGGCCGAGTGGGCAGTGTGCGCAGCTCCCCCGCAGAATACCAGGGTTTGAATACTGCCAGTGATGTTTAGTATTTCTTTTCGTTTCACCTCTGGAAAGTTCCAGATCATTCTAGTTATTTGTTGTGTGTTCTGGATTAGAACATGCTGGTACACAAAGCGGCTATAAAAGCAGTCGCGGCACGATGCATTGAGTCAGTCTTTTGCCAGCGCTCGATCTTGCTGCTACGCCGACATTGACGCCTGCGACGCCCAGTTATTTCATCTTCCGTTTAGCACAAGTTTGCCCCAGTAAACCTTTAGTTTCTTTATTTCACCCCTTTTTGTCGTGTGTAATTCGTGATGTTCTGGCAGAAGTGCGGGATAATGCACCCTATGTACGGCGTTTCTCGCACACCATCGAGGACTCGTCAGTTGCGTCCCAACCCAAGCCCGGCGAGAAGACCACTCTTTGAAAAATCCAAAGCTCAGGCCAGCCACTGCATCCAGGGAGCGGATCTTGAATTTGCTCTTCTGCAGGATAAGATTAAGCTGAAGACAAAGCCGGTGATGTGCTGCCGACAGAAAGTCCTCCTGCAGTGTCACCAGTCGTCTACCGGTCCGTTTGTTACCCCTCGTGCACCGGCACCATTTCACGGTGACATCAGTGAAGATGTGGAGGACTGGATTCAGCATTACAAGTGTGTGGTCCGCTACAACGCATGGACGGTAGAACAGCGCCTTCAAAACCTTTACTTTTCACTGGGGCAAACTGCGAGGGAGTGGTTTTCAGAACCACAAGGCTTCTCTTACAACGTGGGAGACCTGCGTGGAAGAGCTGAAGCGGACCTTCACAAACCAAGACCGATGACAAAGAGCCATAGACATCCTGCAAACAAGGTGCCAAGGTCCCAACGAGAGCGTGACGCAGCTTCGTTGAAGATGTGCTGTGCCTATGCACCTGTGCCAACCCTGAAGCCACCGAAGACAAGCTGCTGCACGTCCTGATGAGAGACGTGAAGAGCGATATTTTTTCCGGCCTCGCTTGCAATCCCGTGACGACCATGGATGAATTTGTTGCCGAGGCAACAAACGCTGAACGACCACTGTCAACCAGGGCAAGCCATTATCACAGACTCCCCGGCATAGCTACCACCTCATCCCTTCCATTTCTCTACCTTGCCCTTGGCGGCATGGCATCGAGAACCTTAGTAGGGAGATCATTTGAGTTGCTGTTTGAGAAGAATTGAAACGGTTGGTCCTGTCTCCGCAAGAATTAGCCACTGTTTCGATCGCAGAGGCCATTTGCGAGGAAGTTCACCAGGCGCTCTTGCCGGAGGTCCCCGTCGTAGTGGCTCCCGAACAGCTGGCCCCGACCTACGTTGCTGCCGTCAAGAGAGCACCTCCCGTCTCCACGACAATACCAGCCAACTCCATGACACGAGGCACCGGCGCCACAGTACACTCCACACCCGAAACAACGTGGCTGGAGGAAGACAGACGTTTGAAGGACGGCTGATCAGCGTCCTTTTCGCTACCATTGCGAGAGACTTCATCTACCGGCGCCGTCCGTACCGGCAGCTTGGACTTCGCAGGCTCATGCCGAACGACCCGCGTCCAAGGTACGGCGAGCGGCCACCTGAGATTGGAGATTATCTCCCACGCTCACCCTCCCTGGTGCCGCCTCCACCTCGAGGATACCACTCTCCATCACCCTGATGTCCCGCACCGCCCCTCCGCCGCTTTCGCCGGTATAGCTTGTCCCCCGTCTCGTCGGGCAAACTGAGTGCGGCAACGCCTAGAGGTGGCGTTGCCGAAGACGGACGAAAGAAAGAGCTTCCAAAAACGCCGGAGAGCTCCAACTCTAACGATGACATGCAACAAAACGACGCATCCGTAAAGGTGTCAAACAACCTCAATGTTATAATCGATGGCCTCGACGTGACGGCACTCATTGACGCCGGTGCAGATTATTCCGTTTTGAGTGGGAAGCTCTCTCGCTGCCTTCAGAAAGTGACGACTTCTTGGGACGGCCCTCCCCAAGAACTGCCAAAAGTCATCCAGAATGCCGACAGGAGGGTGCACTGCATGCGTCGAGGTACACGGCGAAACCTCTCCAGTGAAATTAATCATGCAGCAGGACTGCTCGAAAGAGACTATTTTCGGAAAAGACTTCTTGTGTGAATACAGTGCCATGATCGACCTCGATGAAAACGAGCTAATGCTCCGAAAACCCGTTCCACTTCCAGAAGACCGAAAACCATTGCTATCCGTGGTCCAAGCACTTGCCGACTGTGTGAGCCTGCCACCTCGGTCAAGTGTCTTAGTACTCGCCGGGATCAACAAGGCCACTTGCAGAGATGCGCTACTAGAAGGCAGCATATTTTTGCTCCTAGGTAAAGGTATCTGCATCGGAAGGATTGTCGCAAAGCTTTGAGATGGCCGCACAATGGTTCTCGATACGAACTTCCAGAATGCGTCACACCATCTAACCTAGGGCACGACTGTAGTCCTTGTCAAAGACTTTGGCGGTGTAGCCGAGGAACTTGTGGTAGCCGAAGCATCTCGCGTACCCGGCCCCGAAAAGCCTGCACCATCAGAGCTTGACGTCGACTCGAAGCTGTCGTCGCAGCAGAGACAAGGACTCCTCAAGCTACGTGTTGAATTCCACAACTGCTTCGCCGCCCCATCCGGTGTTCTCTAGACGACAATCGCAAAGCACCGGTTTATCACCGATGATGATGCACACTCAGCTCGTCAACTGCCATACTGGGAATTCCTTAAAAAAAAAAAAAGGGAAGCTATTTCGGAGCAGGTACAAGAAATACTCAATGACGACGTCATCCAGGCTTCGAACGGCCCATGGGCTGCCACGGTGCTGCTAATCAAGAAGGAAGATCGGACCAGTATTGGGATGTAACTACCGTAAAATGCCAGGCAAGCGCCCACTCAAAATGTAGAAATAATCGCGAGGGAATGGGGGATCGGCGCTTGTCCGGTCATCAATTTTACATATAAATGTACTGCGCGTATTTCCTCAGATCTTACAAATTTGGGAATGGGCGCTTAATGTGGACTGGGCGGATGCGCGGTATTCTACGGTAGGTACTAGTAATGCGTTACCGGTAACTAGTTACTTTTTTCAGTAACTTGTAACTGTAACTCATTACTGCTTAGTGAAAAGAACTTGTAACTGTAACAGAGTTTCTATTTTTTAGAAGGAACTGTAAAACGTAACGTCGTTACAGTTACTTCTCAGATTTATGTGCAAAACTATTGCAAACACGACCACCAAATCGCCTCGCAACTCATGAGGGAGTTCAAACTCCTGGTACGGAGGGCACAGCAAAAACTGCTGCAGAAAACGTCTGGAGCAAGAGGGAAAAAATTGAAATATAAAGAATCTAAAATTTGGGTGACCCTGCTTGGCCAAGCTGGTACAGCCAACTGGGAGGATGAAGTCGTTTGTGCCCGTACAAGTCGTGTATGGTATATGGCCCACAGTGCACGCAGATGTCACGAAGCGCGACATCCATAAAGCGTTTTGCCTTTCTTTCGGCGGAGGGAGCGAGTGCTTTTTGCAGAGGACAGCTTTTGGCGATTGTTGCCCCAAACGTCCGCAGGCTTCCGGCACAACTGATTTTCAGAACCTAGTCTTCTTGCTGCCAAACAAACGTTTCCTTCCCCTCTCATTTGAATCGTACAACTCTCAGATGCACTCTTGCAAGGTGTCGACTTCAAACCCATTTTCTCTCCCTTCCTTTTTTTACAACCCAATTACCGGCCTTGCCTCCCTTCACCCACTTCTTGTCCCTCCTCGGGTTCCGTCACTTGAGAAAGAGTATTCGCTCGAAACATATGCGTCGTTCTGCATGTTTGTGTGTTTTCTTAAAATAGAAAAGACCTGCCCTTAGCCGGGAACCAGGGTCACTTGGCACCAGTTGGTTCATAGATCTTAATGTTGTGTGCTTTCCGGGTGTTCTCTTCTATTACAGGTGGCGAGATGGAGGAGCACAAACGTGTTCGATCTGGTTAGGAATTGGCGGAGAAAAGATTGCAACAGCTGCTTGGAATTCTACACGCAGGGGCCGTTTGTACCTCGATCAGTGCTTATTCTGTCGGAGGAATGCTACCGCAACATTGCTCTCCAAGTTTTCAAGGGAAGCTTACGTGTTTCATAAAAGGTTGTGCGCACGCAGTAGAAAACAATTCGACCGACGAGTGTAAGCACCTTCGATCAGCATCTTCAGCACCTCAAGGGGTACTGCAGGCCATCAGGAGCGCCGGCCTCACCCTCAAGCTGAAGAAAAGCCGCTTGGCCTATGGCGAGCTCAAGTTTCTTGGCTACGTCATAAGCAGCGAAGAAGTTACCCTGTACCCGAGAAGACAACCACCGTATTCTTTTCCCAGTATTGTCGGACAAGAAGGCCGTCCGAAGGTTTCTGGGTCTGTGTGTCCACTACTGGCATTTTGTCAAAAACTTTTCCTGGATCGCCGCGTCGTGCAGTGACCTCACAAAAGATGCCGTCGCCTTCGAGTGGAACGAGGAACAACGGTATGCGTTCGACGAACTAAAGCGACGTCTGCAGTCAGCTCCGGTACTGGGCCACTTCGGCCAGGATGCCGAAACAGAAATCCACACAGACGCAAGCAACGCCGGGCTTGGGGCAGTGCTTGTACAGGTGCAGGAAGGTGCCGAGAGAGACGTTGCGTATGCAAGTCGGGCCCTTTCAAAGGCAGAACACAATCACTCGACAACAGAAAAGGAATGCCTCGGGGTTGTCTGAGCAATCCCCAAGTTCAGGCCCCACCTGTATGGACGCCCGTTCCCGGTTATTGCTGATCACCACTCAATGTGCTGGCTTGCCAAACTCAAGGACCCCGCACGGACAACTTGTGCGGTGGAGCCTGCGGCTGGAAGATCTCGACGTCACTATCACCTACAAGTTCAGGCCGCAAGTATGACGCCGACTGCTTGTCGCAGGCTCCTGTGGAGTCGACCCCGACGGACACAGATGACGACGAGGACATTTTTCTCGTGGCACTGGACACCATGGATGTGGCAGCACGGCAGCGACGCGAACTGGAACTTCGGGAGTGGATTGCCCACTTGGAAGGCCAAGGAGGCACGGTTCCCGGGATCTTCATACGCCTCCTACCTACTTTCAGCCTTCAACACGGTGTTGTATAAAAGAAGAGCTTTGAGGCTGGCAAGTGGCCATGGCTCCTGGTTCTGCCGTAATCTATGTGAAACAATCTTCAAGTCCTGCCACCACGATCCCATTGCCGGACATGTCGGCCACACCCGAACGCTTGCACGCATTCGCGAGAAGTACTACTGGCCGAGCTCTTGAAGTTTGTCCGCCGTTATACCCGTATCCTGTCGAGAGTGCCAACATCGAAAGATGCTGCCCACACAGCCTGCGGGATTCTTTCAGCCGATTGCACCGCTGGTGGCTCCGTTCCAGCAGATTGGTACGGATTGACTCGGTCCATTCCCTACTCTGACATCAGGGAATTGGTGGATTAGTGTGGTGACAGACTATCTGATACGATACGCCGAGACGAAGGCCCTTTATTTTCGGGACTGCTGCGGAAGTTGCCAAGTTTTTTGTCGAATCTATTGCTCTCCGGCACGGCGCTCCAGAAGTCTCGATAACCAACTGCGGTTCCACCTACCTGGCTCAGCTAACTCGAGAGGTTCTTCGTTTAAGCCACACTGGCCATCGCAGGACGACTGGATACTATCCGCCAGGGTGGCCAGTTCCGCTTATTATAAGCGGATTTGGGCTTCTTTTTTCACCGAGTCGCTGGTAGATTTTTCCAGCCGCTTGTCGCGTTTTTTGGGCTTATTCGTGTTTTTCCTGCAAATATTATTATTTTAATGCTCGCCGTGATCACTGACAGCGGGTTTGTCGAGATGGCTGCGTCCGAACTAAACGCCGAGCAAGAAAGAGATGTAAAATTGAGATGCCGGGACTTCATTTTTGAGGCTGCAGGGCAAGTGCAGCTTAGGCTTCCACCCAACATTCAGCTTTGGAACGCCATGAAATGAATCGGAGAGCGTAC
>JAZHYW010064611.1:0-11677 GCA_037355805.1 Ixodes ricinus
CCATCGGCTGCGAGCACGCAGTTGATTGAGCACCTTTACGAGCCCGGCTGTTCCGCGGGATTTCCGAAGGAGCGCTTCCAGTTCATATTGGACTGCGCGTACAGATGGGAGGTAGAGTATCCGTATAGGCTCTGCTTGCGGTTGTATACCGTGTTCCTTTTCTGTGCCATTCTGTATTGGCGGGAGGAGTTTTCTACGTGGGTAGAACTGAGCCGACCTTCGCGCGGGAAAGGGGCACTTTCCAGAGCGCAGCGTTTCGGGGGAATATTGCCATGTTGGGAAAAATATAGATTCCAGACTAAAATCGAAATGGAGCGAAAGTTTCCAAGTCATTGAACATTATGCGCGTCACCGGTACAATGCTGGACTTTTTTAGCGTTTACGATGCCGGAAAAATAACTACTCTGGCAGTATTCGAAGCAGACGACACGCACGAAGACGATCGCGTTGCTGCGTCTGCGGTGCGAAGTGCGGTGCGGCCTTCGCGGAGTGATACGCGATTCTGACCGGGCATATCCGGCCATCTTGGTGAAAGCCGGCGAGCTCTCGTCCAAAGTAGGACGGCGTTTTCGTCAGTCGCTGCGTCGTTTACCGCAATGAATTGACGACTTCATTTTATACGGCACCTGCAGGATTCAGGTGCGATTTTTGTAATCGAGAGGCAGGGAAACAACGGAGTGATCGATGATGAGGAATGCGCGGCTCCTCGCCGCACTATTCTTTGGTGCGCGCGCCTCAGCACGCTGCCGCATCTGTTTTCGGCATCCCCTGCAAAACTGCATCTCGGTGGTTTTCCTGCGCTTGGCTCCAGAATGGCACCATTGTGGTACTCGCTTCCGCAAGCGGAGCATATAATAGCATTCTTAATGAGGGAGCCGAAGACGCGCTGATGGCCCAATAACAGGTTGATAGGCATCTGAACGAGATTAACCTCAGCCGCGCTTAATTGATTGCCAGCCGGCCCTGCTGACCTGACGCGTTGGGAATGGCGACAGTTTGGCTGCGAACGACGGGCATCGAGGTCAGGTCGGCCACGTCGCCGATGTCGTTGAAAGGTGTCGAGCCGTCCGCCGTGTGGCCGGGCAGGCGTCGCGTCTGCGAGCCCTGCTTCCGGTGTCGTGCGACGGTGGCGATGCCACGGCGCCTGACCTCGTGCCAATGGTGTTCCTGTTCGGAACGAAGCCTACTTTACCCGCTACCGGTGCGCGAGTCGTACGACAGTATCGTGCGATCGCTGTTTGCCTTGTTGCCCGGAATTCCTGTTTCGATCTGGAATGCGTGCCTGATCTCAGTCGACACTTATCGGCTTTGACGTGAGGGATGATGCAAGCTCCTCGCAATAGCGGGGCACAAATTACAGCGGTGCTGCAGAGTTTCAGGCTGATGCACGCCCAGCGTATCAGCAGCCAATTTGTTCCTGATCGCGCTTAAAAGCAGCCCATTATCGCATCTGCTGGCCGGTTTGCGTGGAAGACCATTTTGCTGCTGCGCTGATATGCACGACGGACTGATCCGCGGACGGATTGATCACGTGACGACATGTCCGCGGATCGTCCGTCTCCCAAGCGCATCCACACGAGGGACACGACGAGCAGACGCCAGCGAGGACGGACCGAACCTGTTCGCCACCCCACAGTGCCGCGAAACTCCAACATCGCACTGTGGCACCGTTGTCCAAGAGAGAAATCGACGTTTGCTACCGCGATAATGAATCGTACGCCGCTGTTACGTACAGATCGAGACAAAACACCGTGATAGGCTTCGCGCGAAGCGCCACAAGCTTTACTGACCCAAAGCATGAGAGTGACACAGGCATGGTCCTGCTCGAGAAGGGTTCCGCGTAGAAGCGACGAAGTTCTGGGCTCGCGGAGGGGCGTTCGAAGATGCCTTCACGCACTCCGCGCTCGTGCACAACACTCAAGTACACCACAGCCACAAGAGAGGTCTTGCTCGGTGAAATCCTGATTGGACGTGCAAGAATTATCGCGGCGTGCTAGACGAGTTTTGACGGGAGCTTCTTGACGCGGACCCGGAGGAGTACCGGAACCTGCGTCGCGTCAGCCAGACAAGTTTCTGCAGTTTCTTTCACACGTGAAACCAAGAAACGCGCGACAAAATGAACCAGCGAACGCACAACACACAACGATGCGCCATTTTTGTTTTCATCGCCCAGAAACAAAACAAAAAAGAGAAAACAATGTACCGTTGCCAGACTAAACGCTTTTCAAGTCGATCTCCCGCCAAAAGTCCGCGAGTGAAAAAGGCGCTCGACTTTATCAGTCCGCGCGTCCGCGGACGAGGCGCGGATCGCAGGAATCGGTGACGTGCCGGTCACGTGGTACACGGTCCGCGGACGAAAATCGCGATTCGGTCCGTCGTGTGAATCGGCTATTATGGCCGATTCACACGACGGACTGATCCGCGGACGGATTGATCACGTGACGACATGTCCGCGGATCGTCCGTCTCCCAAGCGCATCCACACGAGGGACACGACGAGCAGACGCCAGCGAGGACGGACCGAACCTGTTCGCCACCCCACAGTGCCGCGAAACTCCAACATCGCACTGTGGCACCGTTGTCCAAGAGAGAAATCGACGTTTGCTACCGCGATAATAAATCGTACGCCGCTGTTACGTACAGATCGAGACAAAACACCGTGATAGGCTTCGCGCGAAGCGCTACAAGCTTTACTGACCCAAAGCATGAGAGTGACACAGGCATGGTCCTGCTCGAGAAGGGTTCCGCGTAGAAGCGACGAAGTTCTGGGCTCGCGGAGGGGCGTTCGAAGATGCCTTCACGCACTCCGCGCTCGTGCACAACACTCAAGTACACCACAGCCACAAGAGAGGTCTTGCTCGGTGAAATCCTGATTGGACGTGCAAGAATTATCGCGGCGTGCTAGACGAGTTTTGACGGGAGCTTCTTGACGCGGACCCGGAGGAGTACCGGAACCTGCGTCGCGTCAGCCAGACAAGTTTCTGCAGTTTCTTTCACACGTGAAACCAAGAAACGCGCGACAAAATGAACCAGCGAACGCACAACACACAACGATGCGCCATTTTTGTTTTCATCGCCCAGAAACAAAACAAAAAAAGAGAAAACAATGTACCGTTGCCAGACTAAACGCTTTTCAAGTCGATCTCCCGCTAAAAGTCCGCGAGTGAAAAAGGCGCTCGACTTTATCAGTCCGCGCGTCCGCGGACGAGGCGCGGATCGCAGGAATCGGTGACGTGCCGGTCACGTGGTACACGGTCCGCGGACGAAAATCGCGATTCGGTCCGTCGTGTGAATCGGCTATTAGCGGAACCAATGATAGAAGGCGAGAGAAACGGAACCATGGAACTGCACACTGCACTCTGCTTTGATTGCTACACGGCGCCTGCCCCACATCCTGCTTTCTGACTTCCTTACCACTGCGACCTCTCCTTCGGCTCCGGCGCAGCAGGTCTCCGCGTGCTGGCGCTTTCTTCTATCTTTTCGTTTTTTCGTTAGTTCCGGCCGCCCCAAGCGGTTGTTTAATCGTCATGGCGGACATTTGCCTTTCATCGCCAAGGTTTGAACGCGTCGTGAATTTCGTGGCGGTACCCATTTTTCGTACGGCTCTAATGCCTGTGAAAATGGCTTGGAATGTCCTTCCGTAACCTCGGTATTGTGTAGCCCCGGTGTTACGGGCTGTGAAAAGTGATCCATGTTTAAAATATACCGACTGGGCACTTTAATGACTGCCACTGCCTCGGTGGTTAAGGGGGGTGCCTGATGACAGGCAGGCCTAACGACAGTTGTTCGCTCTTGTCGCCGCGTGCCGGTTCGTTCCAGCGCTTCGCTCTTTCATGTACCCGGTAGCGCCAGGAGCGCCAGCGTGCTTGTTGCCTTACGCATCGCATTCTAGGAGATGTCGGGGGAGTTTTAGCGCGCATTGGTTTTGGTTTTGGTGCGTGGAACTTGGCTGAGACCGAACTGGCGCTCTTTGTGCGCACGCTCGGTATTCGGGAACGTCGCTTCTACCGTCTGAAAGTTCTTCGCTCGCCTAGACTGGCGCAGCTACGCTCAGTTTCCTCGGCGCTTGGGCTGAAGCGCGAATGTCCGTCCGCACGTGATATTTTATTTTGTGCGATTTGAAGCGATTTGCCGCGCTCTCCTACTTAGCGACGGTATTTCCAGCGGAACGGGGGACTCAGAGGCCATCTGGTGAATGAACAGCGCGACCATGTCTTCTGCTACGGCGCTTTGGCGCCATCTCGTAGTTCCATCTCAGAACTGTCTTGAATAGGGCGTGGTCCGCGCTTGTCGTCTTCACGAGCATCTCGAAGATTTTGTTTCGATTCGAGTTCCGAGCGTTTTTATTGATTTCTCGGTTGCTGCACTGACGTTTCTGATGTTCTCAAACTAAGTGCAAAGATATCGCATCGCACGTCGACAATGCTGAGTTCTTCGAACGATGTTTATCTGCTCAAGTTCTAAATCGATAGTATAATGGCCAGCCCGGTGCTGGAGCGTCGGGTGTCTGCCGTTTTGGGGGAGCAGAAGCGCGTTCACGTAAACTCCGGAATCCTGCACTCACTAAATGTTTGCGTGTTTTGCTCTTGGAGGCGTGTTTTTAAATCGTTTCTCAGTATTGTTTCCGTGCAGTCCTCTCGATTGTGGACGAATGTGATTGTCCGCCATTTGTGGTAGCGACGCGCAAGTCGCTGAAATGTCTTGGGAGACACCGGATTTTGAACACTGTAGTTAATATATCTTGCGTTCGATTTTTTATCGTGCTTCTATGTTATTCCGGATCTGTTTTGCTCGCAGTCCTATGTGGATTTCCACGAAATTGCGGTACGCTTTTCGGGATTTGTTGATTGTTGAGAGTTGGCGATGAGCGTGGGGTCGTACGATGTCGTCCTCTTCGATCGTCGCGTCATAGAGGGTTTCTGTACCAATTAATTTCGCTTTTAATTGGGGTATTTCAAGGCCATATACCGCTCGGAGAGTGCCAGCGTCTGGACTATCGTAGCCTCGGAATAAGCGTGCGTGTGTCCACTTTAAGAAGCAGCTGTGGAGCCGTGCAGCGTTTGTTTTACCGCGCGGGCAAGTGGTATGTGCTATGTAGGGTTCAAGTCCCGAGGAACTTGAAATTAAAAGACAATTAGGGGTATCGCTTCCTCGGCCTTTGGCTAAGATCAAAAGTGGTGAGTAAAGATCGGATCGGACGTGGACGCAGCCATCCAACTGGGCACCAGGATCCTAGGCTCCATGCTGGCCCCATGGCAAAGGCTCGACGCCATCAAGACGTTCCTCTATCCGGCGCTCCACCACCTGATGAGGACAGGGACCGTCGGCAAGACTGAGTGGGCTAGACTGGACGAGGCGCTCCGGCCACTGATCAAGCGGACTCTGTACCTGCCGCCTGGAGCATCAAATGACTACATCTACGGCAGCAGCAGGGCCGGGGCCTGCGGGATCCCCTGCGCGGCAGAGACGAGCGACGTCTGCCGGGTGGACTCTGTGTTCAAACTGCTGACCTCGCGGGACCCGGAGGTTGCCCGGATGGCTCTGGACGACCTGATGGGCATTGTGAAGGCGAGGCTGCGGCGAGACTGCGACCTGCCCGACGCGGAGCTCTACCTGTCGGGCCACAACGAGGGAGATTTCCGGATGCCCGCAACTCAGCTGCGAAGCGTCTGGACGGAAGGGAGGAAGGCGTCGGGGCGACTCAACGTAGCCTGGGAGCTGGGACCGGAGGGAGCAAGCATCACAGTCGGGAGCCAAGTAATCACCCCTCGAGGGCGATCGAAGGTGATGCATTCTCTCCGATTCCAGCTAGCCCAGCTGAAAGACGCCAGGCTTCACGCCCTGCCCAACCAGGGAAGGTAATGGAGTGCGTCGCCGCCGACCCTGCAGGTTCCCACTTCATCCGGACGGGTTTGTACACCCGCTTCGCAGACTGGCGTTTTATTCACAGGGCTCGTCTCAACCTGCTCCCCCTTAACGGCGCCCAACCCTGGAGGCGTGGCGGTGACCAACGGTGCAGGCGTTGTGGCTTCGCCAGCGAGACCCTGCCGCACGTCCTCAACCATTGCATGCGGCAGTCCCAGGCCATCACCCAGCGCCACAACAATGTCGTTGAGCGTGTCAAGAAGGCAAGTGCAGGCCGCTTCACTCTCGTTTCAGAGAACGCAGCGGTGGGGGACACGCATCTCCGACCTGACCTGGTGCTGGTGCGTGGCGAGGAGGCAGTGGTGGTGGATGTCTGCATACCCTTCGAAAACCGGAAGGAGGCCCTGGTCCAGGCGAGGAGGACCAAAGAAGAGAAGTACCGCCCCGTGATCGACCACCTGCGGCGGCGGTACCAACGGGTTACAGTGGAGGCGGTGGTTGTTGGGGCCCTGGGCAGCTGGGACCCTGCCAACGATCGCTTCCTCAAAAAACTCTGTTCCAGGTCCTACCTCAAGAGGATGAAGCAGATGGCCGCCAGCGACACCATCCGGGCCTCCAGGGACATCTACGCGGCCCACATCGCAGGACCCACGCGATGACCGGAACCAGGAACGAAGCAGGGAGAAGAAAGAAGATGCATGTTAATTAAGGCACCTTATTTTTTTTTTTTTTTGCCTATAGTATTGTTTAGATATAAGAAGACAAGTAGTATTGTATAATGTAGTGCATGACCCCATTTCCTTTTTTTTCTTATAGTGATTGTTTAATTTCTTGTGTATTTCGTCATTGTAAACGTAGATAAGGCTGATGATGGTGTAACTCCTTTTTTTTTAAACTTAGCTATGTATGAGTGAATGCATGATCACAACGTCCTGTAAACACCATCATCCTGTGTGGTATCATTGTACGAAAAACCCAAAAACATGAATAAAATCTGTTCTTATCAGCTTAATATCTGATACGGGTCCTATTTGGACCCAAGATATTAATCTTATTTTTGGAATGCGGCGTAGTGCTTGAGGTTTACCTCACCTATGCCACGGGTTGGCCCGGTATTGCACTGCCTCCGGGATCGGCCCACTCCCCTCACGGGGGAAATCTCTGAATCCAAAGAAAGACTCACAAATATCACACTATTCTCGTACAGCTGGGATATATCTTGGCATGGTGAGCAATTCCAGTGGAACTGAGGCCAGCGCTTCGCGAATGATGTGTTGGTTGCGATAAAGTTCCCTTTGGTTGAAATGTTGGAAGTCTCATATTTCTGTGCTATTTGCTCATTCTGAACAGGATCCCTGGTGAACGGTGATGGATTAGGTTTCCAAGACTGCATTCTGACTGAAGAGAAAGCCTTGAAGCTGCTCTGGGGGTTCATCTTTGTGACCTGTGGCAAGCCATACCTCTCCGTGTGATCAGCAGAGTTGTGTGGATGTGCTGTGCCATGAACACTACTGTCCAGGCCCTTGCTGCAGTGTTGAAATCGGTGCTCCTATCAAGTGACTTTGAAGTGTCAGCCATGACAACAATAGCAGTAGCAGTGTGCCTTCGAACTCTTCGTCACAACTTTGAAAGTTGTACTCCTATGAGGTGTTAGTGTTGGTGACAAGAGCAGCAGCAGTGTGCCTTTTTATGCATGTTGCAAGTTAGCTCACCTGCAGCCAGCTAGACCACCTGATTTGCCAAAACTGGCGGACGGTGATGCCTCCTTTCTCAAAGCTGTTCTCAGCATCCATGTCAGCCACCATCACATGCTAGCTGTTTGGAGAGAGTCATGGATTATCCTCCTCTACAAGAACGACCAACCAGCAAGATCTGCGATCTAGTGCTCTGTGACTTTTAGCTGCATAATTGCAAAGCAGTACATAGAGTAATTCCCATCTTTGCTTCAGTAGTGGCTGTGTAAGCACTCTGTACTATCACAGTGTCGGAAGGGCTTCCTGCCTTATAGTGGTGCATTCAAGCACAACTTAGTGTTGCAGGAGAGTGGTGGTGTGGACCTGTGGGAAACAAGCGTGCTTTGCTAAACCACTTCCATCAGCTTCGACCAAGCTCGGACACCTTGTTTTTTTAATCAATAAAAAGGACCACGGCATTATTGAGTGGTGAATGCCATCTGGCCTTCGACACGGTCGAGGTTGCTCAAAATATTTGCAAAATATTCAATTTGACATGTTTTTTTCTCAGCAAGCATGCATTGTCTGCAGAAAATTTTTTCTGCCGCCCTTTTTATGGGCATCTGTCTCGGCAAATTTTTCTGAAGTGTAATTGAATTAACTTTCAGTTGAGATAGTTGAAAAAAGTGATGGGCCACTTTTCATTTCCACTTGACAAATATTTAGGCGTGCTATCAATCTCTGTACAGTTACCATCGATATGAAGGAGAATATGCGATCGATCAAGCTGCAGTGGTGCTACTGTAATTTGGTGCGTATGCAAGGCGGAAGAAATGCGCTCTTGCAAAAGTTTTGCACCTACTTACAAGGGCAGGGCCGATCATTTGTTGCTCACATGGAAGCCCTCGTGTCAAATGGCCACATCGGCCCACCACTATGCACCCGGATTCCAGAACCTTATTGCAGTGGGAGCAACAATTTGTCGAAAGGCAACCACTCCAAAGAAATAATGTTCTCTCTGTTTTCTTGGTTTGCACATCAATAAATGGTGCAAATCTGCTCTCTTGAGAGTAATGTACAGTAGAATTAGCAACAGGTATGCTGATGGCCTTGCCTCACTGTTGAAGCGAATCAACGTTGTGATGGCTCTGTCGTCTCCACCATTTGGCAGCTTTGCAGATTGAACCATTGTTTATTTAGAGAGGAAATGCCCAGTACTGACCCATTGTTCCCAGCCGTGTGAAAATATCAAGACTTCACCAATCCGCTTGCCTGCCCTTTGCCAATAAAGTTTCGCAGGTCATTGGGAATAGTGAAATATGCTTCAAACTTGTTTTGCATACCATTAAAGCCATGGATTTCCTTTTAATTCACTTCAGATGTATGTCGAGGCAGCTACGGAAACCAAATTCTGGAGCTCATTTCTTTGTTTCAACACGACGCAGGTAGCAGTAGAACCACAGAAACATAAATATTGCGCTAGAAAACGCAAGAAAACATATTTTAAAGTGAATTAAACGATAATCAAAAACCACCTGGTAGTTGGTTATGAAGCTTCAATGGAATGTCGTGACGACAACATGCCTCTGAAAGCAGCGCCACAGCGGTATGTCCACTCACTGGTATAGATTGCCTAGGCCTGAACGCAATACCAGAGGCGTCTTGGTGGAAAAGTTCGGAAAAATTCGGAGCGTTGCCATGGTTGCCAGATCACGTTTATGTGTGTTTCAACTTTTCGTGATATTAAATTCACTAAATTCTACAAAGTGCACAAAATATTGTTGTAATATAATATCATAGTAATGAATGAAATGTTCCGCTTTGTTTATTAGATTTCGGATGTTTGTCGAGAACGGTAACCAGACATCGCGGGAAAATTGGTTTCGGTTCCGGATTACGACCAAAATAGGCATGCTTGGTGCACGTGGAAATACAAGCGCATGTTTTCATCGCCCGGGCGGTTCGGCGACAGTCGGTTGTGGGGCAGGCGGGTTGAAGAGACTTTCTTGGGCACGAGGAACCTCCGGCGTTGTCGGCGGGGTCATGGCAGTGACCACCGCGGCTGCCCTTGCGGCGAAACACAAGCGCGATAAGTTCCTCGTGGATCTCGTCAGGCTTGGCGTGGCCGCCCCAGCCCGGCGGGATTCGGCGGACGTGCAGCCGGTGCAGCGGCGGGTCGACGGAGCGAGGTGATGTTTACGCGAAGATCAGGTTCTCGTACTTCGGGGTTCCCGGAGACCGGAGACGTCGACCGTGCTCGCCCGAGGTTCGCGGCAGTCCCCCCCCCCCCCCGCAAGAGATCGATGCCGTACGTGCTGTTCGGCAGAAGGACATTTCGTGCCCATAATTACGGTCAAAATAGCACCAGTAGCACACCCCACACAAGTGAGTATGTTCGATTCGATTATCTTCAACGTGATGTCCACTGCCGGTATTGTTATCGGAACACGGGAAACTAATCTAACAGTCTCTTGCGCCGTACGATACAGTCGTCCTGTACAGCATTTGCTAGCGACTTTCGTCAGCTAATTATATCTGAATTAGTGTTTGTTTCTGACACCACAAAGTTGCATTGGACACGCCTGTGCTGTTTCTTTGTCGTCAAGTAAAGTTCACGTACACAAAACCTGCTGCCGAGAACGGAGAAACGACAGTGCGACGTTTGTCTTCGCTCGGTGCCGTACGCGGTCGAAGTCATGCGACTCTACTTGTCATAGCGCGCTGACGCACGCGATATGACGTCCCGTTGACGGCACGGACTGCCGAGACGCTGTCCCGCAGAAGTCCGGCCTCTCCCCTTCCGGATCGCAGCAGCTGCATGCACGCACAAACATACCGATACGTCACGGGCGCGTTGCAGTACCTGTCTCCGCAGTGCGCAGACACGTAGACGCCGTTCAGTACTCGTCGGGACTCGTTTCGCGTAGCTCCCGTCCAGCAGGCGACGTTCCCGGGCTGGTGCATGACTCGTTTCCGCAGCGCTGAAACTCGGAACAAGGTCGCCGAAGGTTCCATTCTGTGACACCTCGCACAAGTGAGTATGTTCGATTCGATTATCGTTCAACGTGTGTCCACTGCGGTATTGTTATCGGAACACGGGAAACGATCTAGAACTCCTTGCGCCGTACTATCACAGTCTCCTGTACTGCATTTGTACCTTTCTAGTTAATTATATCTGAATTAGTGTTTGTTTCTGAACAATAAAGTTGCGTTGGACACCCCTGTGTTGTTTCTTTTTCATCAAATAAAGTTCACGTATACAAAACTTGCTGCCGAGAACGGAGAAACGACAGTGCGACGTTTTTCTTCGCCCGTGCCGGTACGCGGTCGAAGTTGGGACTAGCAACACTTTTCATCGCTCTCGCGTCTTACGCAGCTCTGGAGAAGGAGACGAATCATTTCCTTGCCTGAATATATTTATTGCGCGCTCCGCCACATTATGAATAATACACAGCATTCCGCTACATTTTATTTTACCGATCACCGCGAAACCGCGCAGAAACCGAGACCGTGCATTGGTTAGGCCTACGCCAACCACACCGATCAGCTCGGCTGGACCTGGGCGCGTTGAAGTAAACAAGACGAAATCTGGTTATATGCAATAACAGTACCTAAAAAAAAAAAACACAACTGACCGCATTCGCAAGGTTTACGACAAGGTTCACGCTGCCGTCTGCAACCAGCGACGAATCTCCGAATCTGTCCGAATCTCCGGTGATTCGTCCCATCACTACTGTTGACGTCTTCGTCTTCGCTAATGTCATCGTACCCACTGCCGCTGCCACCGCTCTCGTCATGTTGACCCGCCATCGCACACTCAAGGCAGCTGAGGCAGCTGAGGCATGCTCTGACACCTGCTGCGGCTCTGCCGCTCTGCCGGCTCCGCGATATCTACAGCCCTTGGGTACTTCGACAAAGCGAGATTGTAACGCGTTGACGCCTCCAAGTGGCAAAACTCGTCACTACGGTACGCTTGGTCCTCCGAGGCATGATGACGTCAAGACGTCTGCCGGATCTCCCGAGATGCATCGCGCTCTTCGATGGCTGATTTTGAAGCGCTCGCCAAAATCCCGGCATTTAGAACCAAAAATATAGCCATCTGCTCAAAATACGACCGTGCGATTATTCATTACAGGCTTA
>JAZHYW010064613.1:0-56191 GCA_037355805.1 Ixodes ricinus
GGGGGACGCTGCGCTTAAAAGTCGCGAAAATCGCGAAAAAGTTCATTTTTCAAAAACCCGTTATTTGGGTGCCCCATACATCTGAGCACCTCTGTGCAATCCCACGGCGTAATTCAATCTCAAAATATAAAAACGCGATCATTTCACGAGAAACGCACCAAGAAACAGCCCGAAAGAGAAAACGAACGCCAAAACTCGCGGCTCACGGCTCCACCATCACGGGCCAATTGCCGCCATCTTGAACTCAAGTAGAAAGCTTGCTTTGTCTACGCTTCGCACCATCTAGAATGGCTCGGCCCTAGGGAGCGGAGATACGTGGTTTTCCCCGGGAAGATACCGCGGTCCTGATTGGTTACCAGCGCGCGGGCCGCGGAGAGGACTGTTCCTATTGGTCGGAGCACCCGGAGCAAGCGCCTTCTTTCCTCCTCCTTTTCCCGCGCATGGCGTGGGTCGTCTGCTACTGCGCCAGCCGCGGCCGCGTTGTTGCGTTTTGACTTCTGTCAACAAGCATCGCTTGCGGTGTCGCCTGCTTGGTTTAGCTTTACGCTTCCCGAGCTATCGCTTAGCATTGTTTGCGAGGCGTGAGCACTGCCTGAAGGTCCACGCAGCGCGCGACGGAAAGCGGAAACGACGCGCGTGGAACAAGAGCTCGACCGCATCGACAGTCACGTTGCCCGCGGGGCGGTCTCCCAGAAGTTTTGCTACCAGCGGCTGGCGCGTGCTTTCGCCAGCTCCGGCCCGACACTGGAGTGGACAGCACCGCCGGCGGTAGTACGCTACGTAGTCGACACGCATTTTTTCGCCGGACGAGCGCAGGCGCGCGGCGCGCGGTGGACAGATGGCAAGCAAGAGTTGGCAGCAAAGTCCGCGACAAAACGGAAGTTTGACCTTCTCAACGGCCACCACAAGGAAAATGAAGAGGTTGATTCCGGTGACTCAGTTCATCATCGCGGGACCTGAAGGTGCTGAACACGTTGCCGGGCGGCCCACGTAAATGTGGGCAGTGCTTGGATCGGCCGCTGCCGGGCGCTGAAGAAATCCAAGGGGCAAACAGTATGGCCTGGCTGTGAAGTTGGAGTTGACGTGTCCCGCGCGGCGCACTTCAGGAGGAGCATTTCTCTGCCGCCCAGAACTGAAGGAGAGGCAAGATTTACGCCCGTTTGAAGTGAACAGCAGAGCCGTGAAAGGCATCCAGTCTGTCGGCAAGGGGTCGACTGCCCTCGCTGGCTTCTGTGCGGCCTTGAACGCCGCGCGTAGAGGACCTCCATCACAAGACCTTTCAACGCCATCTGCACCAGCAGTGATGCAAGCCTGTGAGCTGGCAGCAGCCGCCTGTGAAGCAGAGAGTGTGGCAGTTGTGAGGGAGCTCTATACGGACTCTCCTCAACCCTGGCAACAATCATCGGCGTGATGTATGGCTGGCACCTGGAAGAAGCGGGGTCGCACATCCCACATCGGAGTTAGGCTGCATTGTGGAGGTCTACACTGGACTTGTGATGGGCCACGCCGTTTTGTGCAACCTCCGCCGTGGTCTGTTCCCGCTTCGGCTGACCGAAAGCCTGAGGATGAAGGGGTACAGTGCATGGTTTTGAGAGCGCAAGCACAGAGTGCAAGAAGAACATTGACTGTAACTCTGGGCGAATCGGAGGTGGAGGCAGCGCTGATACGTGTTTAGAGGTCCTTCGAGAAGCACGCCTACGCTACACAACGGCAGTCCTTTCTTGACGGAGACAGCAGTGACCTATCATGCCTTGACAGAGGATGCAGTGTACGGGTTCGTGGAGATTGAGAAGAAGGACTGCCTCAATCACGTCCACAAGCGCATGGGGTCGGCTTTGCGCACACTTGTCGACAAGAAGAAGGCCCAAGGCGAAGCACTGGGCGGCAAGGGAAGGCTGACTCCAAGACAGGATCAAGAGGATAACCAATTACTATGGTTATGCCCTGCGCAGTCACAGCCACGACGTTCCGGCAATGCAGAGGGCAGTGCAGGCCACCCTTCGACACATGTCATCCACAGATGAGTCTCCTCGATCACAGCTTCTGTCCCGAGGGTGCAAACTCATGGTGCTCCTACAACAGAGCTCTGGCCAACAGAGAGCAGCCACGTGGCCACAAGAACGCCCTCCCGCACTTCGTTCGAGAAGCACTGGAACCGGTATTCGCCAGGCTCGGTGACAAAGACTTGCTTGAACGGTGCAGCGACGGCAAAACTCAGAACCCAAGTGAAAGTCTGCACGCCGTCATCTGGGGCAGACTTCAAAAAACACCCACGCATCACTGTTCAGTGTACAGAGGGCTGTTGCCAGAGCTGTGAGCGTCTTCAATCAGGGTCAGAAGAAGACCAACGAGAGTGTGGTGGCAAGCCTGGGCTACCCGCTGGCAGCGCTCTCATCAGGAGGAGCATCGGAAAAGGATGACAGGAGACTCCACAAGGCCAACAAGGGGTTCTTGGACAGCGACAGCATGAAGAAGCAGCTTTCCACAAGGCACAGAGGCAGACTCAGCGCAAGACTACAGTCCCGGGCTTCTTTGAGGACCAGCCAGCCTCACCTGAGCCAGCCGCTTTTGACGCCACCCCCCAAAAAAGCCCTCCTCAGGGCTAAAAAATCCTTTGCTTATCGGGCTGCTTCTTGGGCACGTGGTCTCCTCCCTTGTCCACAGTTCAAACTAGACAGATTCTGTCTGTCTGAGGTCAAAACACCCAGACTTATGCATGTTCAAACTTCAAAGTCTATTTTCTCAGCTTCATTTTTTTCACCATATGCTCCGGCCTTACGGGTTTTTTTTATAAACTTCTACTCAGCCGATTCTTATGAACTTGGCATTATTCTCTTTAGGAATAACTAAACTGCAAGCTAAAGCTATTTTTATTATGTTATTTTTGTTATGATAACACTAATATTCCATAATTGGGCATTGTTACAGCCTTCATTTTATGGCCTCCAATTAGTCTTGTGTTTTTTCTGCAGATTATTTTGTCTTAAAAATAAAAATAGCTTTAGCTTGC
The DNA here is from genome assembly GCA_037355805.1 of Ixodes ricinus. Taxonomy (NCBI): domain Eukaryota; kingdom Metazoa; phylum Arthropoda; class Arachnida; order Ixodida; family Ixodidae; genus Ixodes; species Ixodes ricinus. The sequence goes on from JAZHYW010064613.1 coordinate 3,011, forward strand.
ATGGCATATCTTTGGGAACCAACTGACACCAATTTTAAAAAATATTTTGATCGGAAAGTGTTTTAAAACCCCGTAAGAAATGGGCTAATTAGTATTTTAATTATGTCTGTAACTTTTTACCAAAGACAGATATCGGGAATCTGATTGTATTTCTGAAATCAGCAGAACAAACCACATAACCATGCCAAATATCAAGGAGATAGGCCAATAAATAAAAAAAAGTTTAAGAAGCCACTTCCTCTCTTAAAAAAGAAAAAAAAATGATTACAATGTGTTGTGTATCATGCCAACAACTTTATATAAGCACATCATTATAGGAGTAAAGATTGTTCAGCGTCCACCCTGCTCATGTCGTTACGTGATTGGCCGGCCAGGCTTCGTCATTGCCCGGGCGCCGCCACAGCTTCTCAAGGTCACCTCGTGTCAACAAGCGAATGCTTCCCAAGGGCTGCACGTCTGGAGTGTCAAGTCTCGAATGGAAATCATTGTCTGTAGGCGCCATCCTGTGCTGTGTTTCTGCTGATATGCACCTAGAACAATGAAGTTAGTGGCAGTGCTCCCCGGCTAGGCGGGTCCAGAGCACGGGTGGGTCGTCGAGATGAGTCACTGTTCTGGGGAAGACTGCAAGCCTGAGATTGAGCTGAAAGGTTTCGAGCCAGAGTAGCAACAAAGAAAGGGCCACTGAGATAAGTCTCTACTGTCATCGGCCGAGGCTTTTCTTCTCATTCGGGAGACTATCTTATAGCTCTTGAGGAAATCGTCCCACCCACCCAAAAATCAGCCAGTGACGAGGGCTCGTTGACAAGCCGCTTTCGTGGACGACGACGCAGTGGACGTCGACGGAGCCTATTGCGGTTCCTTTTGAGTGAGATAGTGCCATGGACGAAGCGAACACCGTTGGATGTTTGCTTGACCCACATTGGCTGCCAAACTTCTTTTCCAAAAACCTCTACCTGGGGAACGAGGGACAAGTGGACCTTATATGAAGTAGCGGATTGCTGATTTGATGAATGCGAGCTTTCTGCTGAAGTTAATATGGATTGAACAATATGTTTTGGCTTTTGAGACACAGCTCTCCACTACTGCCGGGACCGCCTGTCCACCACAAGAACTACCATTCGGTCCCAACAGTGCAGACTGTGCAGCATGTTTTTGGAAGCCGAGTTTTTGTCAGAACTTAAAGTGCGCCACAGTGACAATAAAGCTCAACAGACAGCACAGGAAGCAGCAGAAAGGGCTAGGAGGAGGCTGGATGATTGGCGGCAAAGAAGCAAAAGAATTGCGGTGGCTTAGCTCGGCTATGCCAGGATATACGTAGCGTGAGCTTATGCGCACAAAATGAGAGGCGCTATCAAGCAGCTCCGGTGCAGCGTCAGACTTGGCTACTGCGCAACGAGGCACACAGCTGGTGCACGCGGCGGCGCCAGTGGGTCTGCCGCGGCTATGATGTCACTCCTCTGGAATGCGAAGACCGGCGAGAGCTTGCGCGGTGGCAATAGAGCCGCTGCGGCAGCGGCGGCGGCGTGCTCCGGCACGCCCAGCTGTGCGCCGTGTGATGTCACTGCTTCTCGCGCTTGCGCAGATTGGCGAGGCGCGTGCGGTGGCAGCGGAGCCCGCGGCGACGGCGGCTCCTCCCCGCCAGCTGTGCGCCATGTGACGTCACTGCTCCTCGCGCCTGCGCAGCACGGAGTACGGCTCATTATGAGAGCGACGCGAAACTGCTCAACCTCGGCCAGTGTAGCTAACGCTACAAAAGTGAAAAGTATATTTTTTATACTCTTGGCTAGATCGAACTTGATTTGAAACTGGCTTCGATTCGAGGGAGCAGCCACCATATCATCCTCGTCGGCAGCATCATTATGTTTATTCCATCTGATTCCTAGATTGCGCCAGCCACCACCCAAAACACTCATTTTCGCCTACAGGGCGAATGGAACAAGAATATTGAACTTGTGAATAGTCGGTTTTTTTAAAATATATATTCAAGCTTTTTTTTGTTGCTAGCTTACATATTTTGAGCCACATGTTATGCACTTTGTTCACCCTAAAGCTAAGACTGTAGCCACTGCTACAAGCACGAGAGCTTGAGGTCGCTGCTTTAAAGCTGCTTCTTCCACAGAACAAGTGCTCGTGCTAGAAATGCATGTCACAAAGCCAGGACTGCGGCTAGCTCGTAAGCTTGTAGCTTTAGCTGCAGTCTGAGCTTAAGGGTGAACGCAGAAGTAGAAACATGACCAATTAAACGTCACATTTTCTTTGTGAAATAGAATAATTCGGTATATTAGTGTTTGTTATAATGAGGTTCAACTGTATCACAATTACACTTAGCTGGAGCAAATGCTGAGCGTGCTCTAGGCATGTTTCTGTCCCTTACCATGTGCTTATGCATCATTTCCTGTTAATGTCAAGTTATTTGTCCTCTTCATGTCTTATTGGAACTGTTTTATGCTATACCTTTGACTCAGTGCTGTGTCTAGTGCTGTCCTGGTTTAGGTTGTTTTTTATTCAAATTCTCTTCTATGCTCCTCTCAGATATGGTCATATACATACATTTGCAAGTGATATGATAAAAGCCAAGCAAGCTCGGGTCTTTGGAATCTTCTACACCATCTCATAGAAGAATCTTGATCTATCACCAGGCGTGGTGCATGTATGCAATATTTCAGCTGCTGTTGGATTTTGTCATCCTCCCCTGCTCGACCAGTCGGCTGATAATGAGTCAGTGCTGATTTCTGCGCTGCCTTAAAGGGGTGGTGCAACAATGTTCAGTTGGAATGATTTAGGGGCGAAGCTCCTTAGGAGCTAGCCATGTCCGTATGTCCGTCCGCCGTAGGCCGGCGGACGGACATACGGACATAGATATTCAAGGAGATAGAGATAGATATTCAAGGACATGCGGACGGGTGCTCGTGTTTCTGCTCATGAGATCACGTGCTCACGAGCACGTAAGCACATGCTCACGTGCTCGTGTTAAGCAAAAAAAAAAAAAAGTATAAAAAATTACGAGCTTGTGAGCTCACGTGCTCGTGTAAGGCAAAAAAAAAAAGAAACAAAGATGAAAAAAACGATGAAAAAAAAAATGTTGAAATCTGTTTGCGCAGCGACAGGACGAGTAGGGGGCTCTGAGATGTGGTAGTAACTCAAGCCCTGGGGTTTCTGTCATGGATGAAACGTTGCATGTAGCCGCTCAACGTCTATACAGAGGCGCTGCGGTCAAATGCGTATATAATCGCGTTAAACTTTGCATGCATTGGCTCAACGTTTATAGACGAGAGGGCGCTGCGGTCAAATGCTCAAATGCATATATAACCACGTTCCATACCACACATTCTCTTTCTGACATGGATGAAAACGAACGAAAGGCTCGGCATGCTGCGGCTCAGCGTCTACGCAGACAAGCACCACCAGAGCTTCGCCCCAACCAACATCATTCACCACGTGGAGATGCGGTCAATTTTTTCACTTTACACGAGTTCACTGGCACTAGTGGGACCCAAGTATACTTGCACGTAACGCCATTGACCAATAAACCTCTTCATTGCAATGTAATTTCAAGGATAAAAGCGAGCATTTTCTTTCAGTCTCTCCTTCGCAAAACTTGGTGACGTAGCGTGTGGGTCGCAGTGTCGGCATAGTCCCCTTAGTGACGATATTTAAATACGGCTCATAGATTGAATGCGAGCATTGCGTGAGCACTCGATTTGGGCTTATGATAACCAGTTGGCATGACAAGCATTCAAGTAGTTTCTCTCGTCCGATTGCGTCAATGACGACAAGAGCTGGACCCTAACAATATCTGGAACTCAGTGCATGTCCTGTGCTTTGCCAACCTCAGAGCGTGGCTATTGATCAACATTATCGACATATAATTGGCTCCAGATCACGTGGCCACTTGTTCTGGCTGTGAGTTGAGGGGTGAACGCTGCTAGTTTTTTTTTAATTCTTTCTGCGACACTTATTGTGTGGGGAACTTAGAATGATTTCCTGATGTTTATGACCAAGGAAGGTCATAAACATCAGGAAATCATTCTAAGTGATATTCGCAACGCCCCTTTAAGGTTGTGCGCGGCATTCATGGTATGCCTGCCACGCGAGTTCTGACAACAAAAACGGAACGGCTGCTGAAATGTCGCTTATGCACAAAATGCCCGGTCATAGCTAAGCTTTCTTCTAGATAGCACTGGAGTCGTCTGGAGCCATGCGCTCGCCGGGCCTTTATAATATCCCTTGCATACATTTACTTGCACACATTTATGACCTTTCTAACTCGCATACATTTACAACAATTACCGCACGCACGGTTACAACCGATTAAACACATTTTTTATTATCGAAGTTACATTGCCACCATAAATTTCTTCCATTTTTCTGCACGTGTCGCGGCATTAAAATTTTTATCTTCCTGCAATTTTTTTTTTTTTTTAATGTTCTGAGTGATTTTTGTTGCTTTCTAACTTTTCTTGATTTAGCCACGGAAGCTGAGACGTCTCTGGCAGCCCTGACATCTCTTGACAGGCCGACCTGGGCTCGAATCAGGAACAAGTACTTCCTTGCTGGCGTCAACAAGGAAAGCCTAGATGCCATTGAGAAGGCCACATTTTTTGTGAGTGACCTTTTTCTACTGTGTTTTCCTACATGACTGATGCGGTCCAGGGGGTTTTGTGTATCAGGCGTTTCGGTGAGCCACACAATTGATTCATACGATGGAGTTGGTGGCAGGGGCAAATTTAGGGGGGGGGCGGGGGGGGCGAACGCCTTCCCTGAGCTCCCCAAGGTCAACTTTTTTTAAAATAAAATCATTGATATACATTAGCCAGAAGTTTAATTTTTGGCGACATAGCAAATATCTGGTCAACAAAATAGACGTGGGCAACGTTTGGACCGTGTCATATCTCAGCAGACTCTCCCCCCGCCAAGGCCTACCGCCCCCCCAGGCCTGACCCATAAATCCACCCCTGGTTGGTGGCGGTGTTAATCGAGAATGTTTTTTTCTTTCTTGTGTTTTCATACTAATCCTGTAAAAGCAGTTTGAAGAGACAGAAAGGAAGATTAACATATCACGCAGAGTGGGCCGCCAGTGTAATCTGCTGATTCGGTGTTGTCCCAATTTTCAAGAGTGAATTGGATGATTTGATGCGTAATTCAAATCTAGAAATCCTCACAGCAGGCAGGAAGGGAGAAAAGGAGTCTAAGAGTGACAAATGCAACGAACCTAAACAACAAGACAAAAAAACAAACATTTCCCTCCCCTCCCTTCCCCTCCCCCCCCCGGTAATGTCGACCCCTCAGAAATTCCTGGGGAGAACCCTGCACATGCTGTTCAATCGGTGCCAAGGGTTATAGACAAATGTAGTTATCGCCTGCACATTTATGACACCCCAAGACTGTGTTCTCAAATACTTGCCGTGCACTCTGTAGTGTCTCTTGAAGATAATTGATGTGCCCAAGGACTGAAATCAGCCTCTGAGTAGTGATACTAACAAGTGCAACTGTCAATGCAATCACATGTGTATTTCTAGTTTGCCAAACACTCTTAAGATTTTAGTTCAGTGGCGAGATTAATCTTATCTGTCTTGGTCCGAAATTAGAGTTTGTACTCGTGCGGGTGATATTTAGCAGCCCGTTCCCCCATGCACTTTGTCAAATAATGTCTGGTATGTCTCCTCTTTGAATACAGTGCTGCTAAATTTCCACTTAAGCTTCCTGGCATTGTATGACTCAAAGGGCCTAAATAAAAAATGAACTTGACCCGTCACTTTCATTGCTTGACTTAGCCAAAGAATGGTTTGGCTTTAAATTTATTGAGTGCTGTTTCAAAAGCTGCTAAGAACTATACTCTCTTTCACCTTATGATGTACCGCAGGAAAGGCTACAGCGCGAGCTCCTTGCTCTGGGGCACATCTTGGCGGCACTAGCTCTCGTGACTTAAGAGCGGCTGCCAACGCTATGAGCTCGCGCTTCTAGCCTTCGCTGTGGTACAACATAAGGTGAAACGAAGTATATGGTCGGTGACAGCTAGGTTAAGAGTTCAGGGGAGCTGCTCCCCTATCTTTCCACTTTAGCAAAGCAAACACTGAAGAAAAGGTCGCCTCCTCTCCAGCGTTCGCTCTACTAAAGTGGAAAGAGGTGGGAGGAGCTTCCACTTTGTTCTTGACCTGTCACCGATTATAGTTTGGTACGTATGGCGTGCCTATAGAACTATGAAAGTTGTTAGCACAGAACAGTTTGTATTAGAAAGCATTCACTCGAGATACTTGTAGCATCTTTTGTTACCGAGTGTGAGGGCCAACTGCACTTGCTGGAAAAGCAATAATTTGTGCATTGCAAGGCTATGCTAACTTTTGGCGACTACAGTAGGCTCGCAATAATTCAAACTGATATTTCATACTTCTAGTTAATTCAGTCAAATTTAAAATTTTTGGTTGTTGTCTTTAATGTACTTATAAGACGCTTCATTTGAACAGTGTTTTCGTGCAATTGATACTTTTTGTTCCCAAGGCCCCGTTGAGCGCGTTTCTTTCCGTGCACCGCTGCACTGCGAAGAAGCAATACCCGCCGTGGAACTCGCTTTCGTGGGTGTTGCTTCTCCGCAGTGCACTAGTGCTCGGTAAGAAGCGCGGTCAATGGGGCTAAAGCAGGGCAGAGCCGTACATGTAGTGAGTTTGGTCAGTTGGAGGAGCCGGCGGGAGCTGGGGTGGAGCGGCCAAAGGGGTACCGCTGCCAGTGCCGCATATTCCCCCCGTGATGATCCTGCGAAGTAAAAATAGCCTAGACGAGCTTGAAGGTGCCGCATACCACGGCGCAGGTATTTTTTGTTTTTGGATGAGGCTGAAAGTACATGAATGGATAATTGTAAGAGATTGATGGAAATAAGGAGTTTCAAGGTGCTGAGTGTGCTTACTTAGCCAGAAAAGGTGACATTGACGAGAAATGTTTCGTGAAGCATGAGGCGAAACTGCGAAAGTGGGGTGCGCGTTTGGTGTTAGGGTCAAAATTCCCACGGAGCCGTGTCCATGGTTTTAACCGTTCGCACAGTCGTGGTCGCGGCTGCGGCTGCAATCAAAACAAAGATGTAGTGCATTCTGAATGTCGCCGTGACGACAACGTCACGTATGTTGCGCTTTCAGTTACGGAGGGTCGCAAACTTTACTTTAGCATGCTGAAATGAAATACTTGGAATACATCCTTACCTAGAAATAGTGATTGTAAGATATATAAGTTAAGCACATTGCCCCCGCCAGGGAAATATTCGTGGCTAGTGGTTGGTCACGAGAGCTCTCAATCAACGTGCCCAAGGTCATTAAAACAATTTCGGCCAATGACGTGCCCTTATTTTCGCTCTATTCTTCCCAATTAATGACCAAACTCTCTACATATACGGCTCTGAAGCAGGAGAAACACAAGCAATGAAAATGGGCACTGCGCAGTAGTTTTCATGGTAGCTTGTGCTGACGCTGGGACGTGGCGGCGTGGCATAGGTGCACATCAGAGTCTCCGCGCAAGTTGCTATGGGAGCTGCCGCACAGTGCCCATTTTTATTGCTCATTTGTCCCCTGCTTAATAGTCTACAATAGACAATGTTTTTGCTGGATGAACAAACTTAATTTTGTTTTAAGGTGTCATGTGCTATGTAAACAGTCCACAATACACAACAATCTTGAAGTATTAAATAAAATTGACATATGTTTCTCCAATGTTTCATGTGTGGCACACCTGCTTACAACTAGCAGTTCTGTATAAAGAAAATCATAACATATCTGATTTGTTTGTGTAGCCATTCATATAGCAAATCTTAATTTCATCCTGCTTCATATTTAGATGAATTTCTGATAATTCCAGCAATGAAATTGTTGCACCATTTGCGCCAAACTGTGCCAGAATGAATAACCTGCTACATGCTGCTCCAAAGGCTCTTTTTGTGCACAATTCGTGCTGTGTCTGCGCCAAAAGGGAGCTCTTCTCGAAAAGGAAACGGAAAGTGTCTGGCACATGGCATTCTTGGCAGTGCTACTAAAAATTAAGAAAGTACATTATGAGGTATACTGCCCTGTGAAGTTAAACTGAACACATAAACACGTAAACTATGAGACGATATGGTAGACAGATAAGAACATGACATACTTGTGAAAGTGCAGACTAACAACTGTTTATTTTTTGTTTCTTCCTCCTTTATATCCTTGTTTTGAAAGATGAAGATTGCTTGATAATTTTCAGAGTTGAAAATTAATGTCATTGCGGGCAATTCTGGACACGGATGTTTTAGGAAACGGAAAAATGCTGGAGTTTTAGATAACGCGTATGTGCCTGAGAAATCATGGAAACGACTGGGATGATTAATGTTGTCTCATATTTTATGTGTTCACTGTGACTTTGCAGTGGGGTATAATGTCAGCCTGAATCCAAACATTGTTAAGAAAGTACAGTTTTTTTTTTTTTTTTTTTTCGGATGTTTAAGCGCTATGTGCAAAGAGTAGGGATGTGCGAATATTTTAATTATCAAATATTAGTTTCAAATTATATGCTATTTGATATTCACTTCAAAATGAACTGCAATATTCATACTTTATGAAGTGTTGATTGCGGAGGGCTAGCCCCTTTGAGTGCGCTCTTCTCAAGCACCAGTGCACCGCAGATATGCAATACCTGCAGAGTTGACATTGCGATCTCGCGACCCACTCCGCCACAGCGCAGCCACGCACTTAAGCGAAAAACAAACCTTCAAAGTGGTATGGTGCATGCAAAGGCCTTGTGTATTAAAAAAAGAAAAGGGAAACAAAATTTTGGGGAACATTGTGTTGCTGATATTTACATTGCAGTAAAAATCTTCAAAATTTAACTGTTGCTATGACGGAAAGGTACTTGTTAGGCAGCGATATTTTAACAACCTGTGTTTATTATTTGTGCTTAGTTGTTTTATTAAATTCAGAATTGAAGGAAATACTTTCATATAGCAAGAAAATTTATAGATCCCCTTAATTACGTATGGCTGGGCACGTTTACATGTATAATTCTATGTCAAATCTGTAATTTCGTGGCTATCCAAATGTAGGTATTGAACTTTCTGAGGCCGCAGTCCATAATTATTGCTAGATTAAATTTAATAGAGCTCATAAGTGGGTAATTAGAAGCTTGGGAACAAGCTTTACGAGTACAGCTGAATTTTCGTTTAAGTATGGTGTAACGGGAGTGAAAGGTGTGGAGAAATGCGCAGCAGCTATTCAATATTCCTTTAAAAAATACTCGGCCAAAAACACTATTCACTTTGAATCTGTTTCGAGCCCAAAATTCATTATTTGCACATGCCTAATGAAGAGTTGTCGTTTTTTGTGCAAACAGTGCTCACTTGATTGCAATGAATAGCTAGCACTACTCGTTGTGATCGGTTAGAGTAGCTATCTGCTCTGCTTAGCTGCTCTATGAATAGCAGCAGGTTGAATACAAGCGAGTGCAGAGTGAGACAGGTTCAACACATAAGTGTTTGTTTGATGTCGAACTCGTGACAATTAAGTTGTCGTGATGCAAACCCTACAAAGTCGCCAAAAACATCTTACCAAGGACGCCGTCGGTATACTCCAAATAGGTTAATTGAGACATCTGCAAAATTACCGGCGTATGATTGTTCAATAAAAAAATCAATATCTGTAGCGACCAGGTACCCTGTAGGCATGAAACTTTTAAATAGTCTCCCAACACACCAACAACTGCAGTTATTTTTCCACAGGCTAACTTTCAAAAAGATATTACGCATAAAATTTTCTGATATAAAAGCGAAAAATTGTCTGCTTCAAAAGTGAAAATCTCTGCTCTAGAACCTGTTTTTTCCCTGCTACAAGAGCTGCTACAAGTTTCCACTTGTCTGTTTCACCACTGTAATTCAAACTTCTGATAGTTCAAACAACATTTGTGGTTTCCTGGTATCAGAAATAATGAGAGTCTTTACTGTATTATTAAGAGCCTCTCATTTGTGTTAATGTGTGTGCTAAAAGCTACAACCTTGTCATTGTGCTTTAGCAAGCCTCTCTCCCTCAGAAGCTTCTTTCCAAACTTGCAGGTGAGCATGAACGACCTTGAGCCGTCGGGGCTCAACGAGAGGGGCAAGTACCTGTTGCATGGCGACGGGAAAAGCATCTGGTTCGACAAGTCACTCAATGTCCAGGTTTTCAAGAACGCGCATGCAGGCATGAACTGTGAGCACAGCATGGCCGACGCCCCTGCCATGGCACACATGTGGGAGTACGCTCTTACCAGGGAGTGAGCACATATTTTTCCTTTTCCGTTTGCCTTACTCCTTGTTCAAAGCTGCAAGGCTTGCAAATTAAATTTTTTGTTTAGTCTCTTGCTACAGTTTTAACCCCTGGCAGTATGTATGCTGGAGGCATCTTCCAACTGGAAATAGTTTGACCTGATCTCACCCACGGAAAAAGGCGACACACTAAAAGCGCATGTATTTCGCACTTCTAAGAAACAGTTACCAAATATACTTAAAGTAATATTTTAAATGACTAATAGTATAATAAAGATATGCATACTTCAAGTGCGTACACCTTAGTTGCCAGATGAAATAGATGCGCGAACTGCTATGTTAGAGTATGAAGTACACTAATAATGCATTAAGTGTACACAAAAAGCATAATAAAAGTAAAATTAAAATTACACAAAAAGCATAATAAAAGTAAAATTTAGAGTATTTAAAGCATGCTAAAAATATAGTTTAGGTGTACTTTTGTTTGAAACAAGCACAAAACCAGCATATTTTTTTGTAGTATAACATTTTTACTAAGGATAGTAAAAATGGCTGTCTTTGTTGAAAGAAGGCCTCCTTTAGCAATTGTAAGTTTCTTTAATTCTAATGGCGGTCTTCCTCCATTCAATAATCTTTTATAGTTTTTATTTAAACTTTTTTTGTTTGGCACTGCTTTTCTAATATTTATTGTTTGCCAAGTACCCTGCAGTGCCAAAGTACTTTGCAGCTTTAGAATAGGAGAAGGTGTTGAACACAACATTAAATAAATTAAGCATACACTGGACGCCAGTCTATGCATAGAAAGGATGCTTAGATATGATTTGATGCTTATTTTTCTATTAGTGGTATAGTGCATGTTTGCTAAATCGAATGAATGACAGTGGACAAGTTATCCACCATAAGGAGCTATGTCAACTTGCATCAGTCAAGAATGCAGTGAAAGCTATGGCAGTCATCATTTCATATGCACAGTCATTCCATATTCACAGTCATCATTTCATATGCGATTCAAGAGCCCGAAGTGCACTTTTCCGGATACGTTGCCCAAGGCAGCTTTACCTTGTGTTCTCATGTCGCCATTTGTTTCACATTAGCTTTTCTTTATCAGAGCTACCTATCCTAAACTGCTAGCATATTTTATACCTGCGTGTGCAGGGTATAATGGGGTTGCACGTAAAACCATCAGTCTTGTGCAAGGAAAAAGGGAATGCGGAGCGCAGGTTCATCTGCTTCTTGTACAAGGGTTGCGATGATGTCAGAACGCCGAGCTCTTATTGGCCCATTGAAAAAAAAATAGTGGGTAGACTTTAAGGCATCTAGCATTGAGGTCTACCGTCTATTCTTTCAATCAAAGCCAATCAGAGCTCGGTATTGTACTCACGTCACCGCAACCCCTGCGCAAGAAGCAGATGACTTGCTCTTCCCTCATGTTAGTTTGACAGTAGTGATGCATCCATACCTTATTCTTTGCTGTAGGGTGCTGGAGAAAGTGTATGACGAATCTGGCCGTTGCATGCCACCCGGCAAGAAGCTCAAGCAGGGCTCGATCCGTAGGCCCCAGCGGCTGGTCTGGGATATTTCGCCAGAGCTCGAGAGGGAGATTGCCGGTGCACTTGCTAATGCACGAAAGGTAAACCTCACTGATTCTTTGAAAATAACACTACCGTAATATCCCCCAAGGGTGCTGTCACCCAACAGGTCGCCCATTCAGTTTTTCTGGTTAAATATCCATAACATAAAAATTCCGATACATCGCTCAGCCCCGATTTCCGTCTGACATTGTGCGATGTCCGGTGGGAATAGCATCAACCGCGAAATCTGCAGTGCCAGTATCCGTGACAAGTGAGTTCAGAGCGGGAGCGAGTTCAAGGCGGTTCCTGCATTTTTGTCTGCAATCTGTGCACGCGACATCGGTTCCCGTCACATGCGAGTTCGTAGCAAGTTCCCGTGTTTTTTGTCCGCGATCTACGCGTGCGATATCGCTTCCCGTAGCACGTAAGTTTGGAGCTGGTTTCAGCATGTTAATCGCGCCATGAAACACAAATCTGCTGCATCCGCATTCTGCGGTATCCTTTCCCATAACACGGGAGTTTGTAGCGAATTTCTGCGTTTTTATCGAGTTGTGAAACGCGAAGTTTCCTTGTCCCCACGATCTGCAGTTTCAGATTCCGTGTCGCGTGGTTTGTAGCGGTTGTCCCCTGTGTTTATCATTAATTTCTTAAAAAGCTCTGCTGTCTCATTCTCAGAAGTAGCCCACCTCATGTTTTCCTTAATTTATCTCTTCATTTTGGGTGGGCGCCCTTGCGGAATTTTACGGTGAAAATATTTTCATAGAAAAATTTACTTTTTTTTCCTAGCAATCTTTAAAAACTCTTGTGGAAGTGAAGCTGTGCCTTCAAAATGTCCCTTGTATCAAGAATTGGCAGTATGTCAGAGTCTAAGTGTTCTAAATTTGCCTTCAATTGTTTGCTGGGACATCTCGTAGCCTTAGTTACGTCAAGAAGTTTAGGCAGAACATTTTTTTTTATTGAATAAAATTGAGTGTGAGGGTTTTTAAGGAATGTGCATGACTGCTTCAAGAGTGGTCTAAATCTGGTCATACATTGAACTACAGCTAGCCTTTAAATTGTCTACAAAAACTAAATTTTCATGCTCCATGCCTTTTTCGGCAATTGTAAAAGCAGCCCATCTTTCTCCTCTATTTTTTTTTTTTTGTGGGAGAGGCAGGGATGTCATATAGTAGTATGATCCTAGCATGATCTTTAATTTGGTACAGGCAGATTTTAACTCTACCACGTTGATAAGTTTCATTCCGTTTGTGCTATGCCACACACTCCTCTTACATGGAACTCTCTTCAATGCTACTTGCACTATTGGAAATATATATATATTTTTTTCCTGTTGTAATGCCATTTCTTAAAAAATATTATTTCCCAGAACAACGAGGACCTCGACCTTTATGTGAGAGACCACGACTCCTGGGGGAAAGGAGTGATCAAAAAGTGCAAAGTAAGTTTGTCGTATTTATTCTATTGTCAATGACAGGTTAAGAATTCGGGAATGCTTTGCCCCACAGGCGTAATGCTTTCGCTGCAAGTGCCTTCGCCGTCGAAAAGTTGTGCGTCATCAGCTCTGCGACACGGCGACGTCGGCAATTTCGGTTTCAGGCTCGAGCAGAGGGAGCGAAACTCGCCACTCTTCAAACGAGACGAGATGTCGCGAGCTGGCAGTGGTGCCTGCAATATTTTGTACGAGGCAAAGCGCTGGAAGATTTTCTTCCTTGGCTGTTGAAGGTGACGGCAGGACCCGCTCGTGTCTGACAATGCTAGGACGAGGCATTTGCTGCTTACCAGATTTACCATCTGACTGGTCACAACGATGAGACTTGGCGAGGGCGCCAGTTTCAAGGACGAATAAATACTGCTTTGAAGGCGTCGTATCTGTAGGCATCTTTTCGTTTATTAAAGCGAGCTGGGAAGCAGACGCAGTCTGACGAGGCAGCACAACGGTGGCGTTGCTCGAGTATTTCAGGTAGCGTATCCCATCGCCAATGGTGACCACGGCATTGCTACATCGCCGAAATCGCTGTGAAGGAGCGTTCGCACCGCCACGATTTTGTGACAAACCTCGTCCCAGGGGCGAACACTAACAAACGAAGAGAAGCCATTGGCGTAGAGGAGGCTTGCACCAATCTCCACAAGCGAGGCTTACGCGATTGTCCGAGCGGGGCCACAGAGCATTTCGATGTCAATTGCTCAACTTCCGAATTCTCGCATCGTCGTGCAAAAACTACTGCAAAGAGACGCTCACATCGCCACAATTTTGCAGTGTCGGTTGTCTCGGCGGCGAACACTATATGAATGAAAAGAAGTCGTCAACACTGGCTTCCGTCAGTCTCGTCAAGCAAGGATTACGCGACCGTCCATGCAGGGGCACCGAGCACGTCGACGGCGACCAAGTCGGATGGCGAGACTATCAAATTCTTGCGTTGTAACGCAGAAACTCCATGCACAAAATAGATATCGGCACGGTTCTACGACGTAAAACCGGGCCTCTCGGAGAAACCGACGTCCCCGGGTAGAACCGACGTTGAACACAGTGCGCTCCCTGTTGAAGACGATCGCGTGCCAAGCTTTGGCATCGGGGACGTCGAGAAACGAATGGCAGCAATTGGCTGGCAGAGGGATATGAATCCCTCTGGGGCGTATTTGCTTGTGAATTCTTAACCTGTCGCCTACTATAGCTTCTGTTCTTTGCCTGTTTAGAAGGGTACGTCCTGAGGGAGCCGGCTTCTCTCGTGCGTCCTTCCAGGTTTCCCCAGATGCCTTCATCCAGATGGCCCTGCAGCTGACCTATTACAAGGAGAACAAGAAGTTTGTCCAGACCTACGAGGCCAGCATGACTCGACTCTACTTAAATGGGCGGACGGAAACTGTGCGGTCGTGCACTCTGGAGGCAGTGGACTTCGTCAAGTGAGTGTCCCCTTCTTCATACCTCAGAAGGACCTTACCTGCTGTCACATGCAGTGCAAGCCTTTTCCCTGAAATGCTCTGTGCCTTGTCGTGCAATTTGGCTTTGATAGGTTCTCCAGGAAACCACGTGCAAGTGTTCTAAAGAAAGAGTGGTCTCGTTGAAAAGTGACGATCAATGACTATTAGGCATGTGCAAAATAGTTGACTTTGAGTTTGAAGCAGATTAGAAGTGAATAGTGGTGTTGGCTAAATATTTTTGAATCAGATATTGAATAGTTTCTTTGAGCCTTTCACTACCATGCACCATGCTTCAGCAAACATTTAGCTGAACTTGCGAAAGTTGTTTCCAACCTTCCACTCGTCCACTTCTAAGTTCAGTGAATTTTAATGTAACTATATTTTGGAACTGTGCCATGTAAACAAAGCAGAAAAAAGAATAATGATTTCTAAGAAACAATTAAGTCAGATTTATTTGATTTAAGTCATAATTATTTTATGTAAATCAAACTTGTTTTGATTTAAATAACTAGCTATAAAATAGTGATTCTTTACCACTGGATGTATTTCTTGACATTAACAATTGATTGATTAATTTGTCCAATCACTGATAACATTGTGGAAAATATAATTATTGTCAATGCAGCTTACAGTTTAATTACCAATTTTTTATTGCTGTAATCCCCACCATACTGGTACAAAACACCTCTCCTGCTCTACTAGCTCTACTTGATGCACCGCACACATTCTTTGTGGTCACGTGCTTGAAAACCTGCTCTACTTTCCACTTGATGGTGCGCGGCACCGCTTGACTGGATGCTTTGGCGGCCATGATAGAACACCCTAGCCCTTACTGTGGCTTTTTAGCAACGTTACTAGGACCCTCAGTCGGGAAACTCACCGTTGAAACCTGGGCCGCTGGCGTCGACCGAGACCGAGCTAAATACGACAACAGCGCCACTCTTTATCATTTGTCTTTACTGTGGTCACCTTGAGCTTCTAGACAGCATGTTTTTGCGTAAAAACCAACAGAAAAAACTCTTTTTGTAGTAACTTTTATTGGAGTTTAGTACAAAGTGCAGGGCTCGTAATGTTTTCTAAAATCTTTAGTTTGTGCAACACAATTAATATTGTTTTTATACAACCATGCCTCAGCGGTGCTTTCACGTAGCGCGTCCCGACCTAGGTGGATCTTATCTTCGGTAGTAATTAGCCGCGCGTCCGCTTGGGAGACGAGGTTGGCACCCCCTGAAACCCTTCCACCGTATCTGTTTCGGCGCCAAAATGGCCGATGAAAGCCAAAATAGAAGTCACGTGCAGTTCCTCGAGTGACCGCTGCGGGAGAAATAGCGGCGTTGAGATCGCCATTAGCTCGGTTCTCGGGTACGGATCGGTGCCAATTTTCAGGGCAGTCTCTATGGCAGTTTCCCAACTGAGTGGTTCTAGTAACGTTGATTTTTAGTCACAGTTAGGGCTAGATCACAGCCACAGTCACAGGATGTGACCATGTAACAGTTGCAACGTCAGCAGCTGCGGCGTCGCTGATTGTGACTTTTGTGGCCATGCACCGGGTCATTTATGGCTTGTTAAAATGTGATTTGGGCCAGGACCGTATATGTAGTGAGTTTGGCCATTCTTTGGGAAGTAAAGGAGACAAATGAGGAGATGCCATTGGCCAAAAGTGGGCTGGGCTTGTTCCAGAGTGTCCTCACAAATTTGAACGTGGGCAACCAGGAGCCGGAAATAATACCCTGGCGGTGGTCGCGAGAAACAAAATTAATAAGTGTGTCGGAGTAACTCTCTTTGACTGAAAATATGGTGCAAGTGATATTTCATTCACGGTCATCCAAAATCATGGTGGAAGAGTGCAACTGGCAGAACAATCGACGCCAAAGGCCGAGGAATCTGCCGTCCGAGCGGTCACACTCTGTCTGAGCAAAACAGAGTTCAAGCGGCACATTCGTTTCTTACATCTTTCTGCATAATCACGATTGAAACATCACGTGCACCCTATTTTCAACCAGGAGCGGTTACTACATTTAACTCTTAAGGCCCGTTCACACTCTTGCAACCGAATACGACCGAGAGAGACGAGATCTGTTAAAACTTCTTAAAATTTCTTAGGACGAGGGAACACACTGGCATTCTGCCGCCATCTATGCGGTGACTCTGGAACTGCATTTCAAAAGAGCGAAGGTTTTGCGAGATATCCGAGGTCAATTGCGCGTAATACCTATAAGAAAGGCTCATTTATAACGTTTACTAAAGTTTTTCGAGCCAAGAAAGAAAAGGTAATGCGCGGAAAAAATAGAAAATATGCTGGACCACCAAGTTTACACTGCAACCCGATAGATGGCGCCAGTGTGTCCTCTTGTTGTAAGAGGTTTTAAGGAACCCAGATTTAAGAGGTCGCAAGAGTGTGAACGGGCCTTTACATGCTTATTAAAACCATATACCTATGATTAAAACTGTTTCTCGCTACCGCCGCTAGGGGATTCTTTTCAGCTTCTGGTTGACCGAGAGAACATGTCAAGCCCTTTTTCTGCGTCTGGTGCATGCCCTGGCTCTGCCCGCGCCTCCCATTGACCTAACTCTTTCTATACGCGGCTCTGATCTGAGCTAGTAACTGGAATATACAGGTATATTATTTTCGTGGGAACCCATTTCCACAGTTGTATAGTCACCGACCGATTTTTCAGACACTGATAATTCAAACTTGTTTGATATTTTGGACCTTAGGAAGGATCCGTTACCTGCCCGATAAAAATAGTGCATATTCACGACCAATGTTTTGGGCAGCTTGAAGTCTGAAAGTTAGATTTTTCTGACATAATAGTCACGAGCGATCAGTGGGAAACACTACCGAGAAGCTGCTATTTTAGATTTTATGTTGACTGCACATGGATTGGCTTGGTACTGCCTAGTCCTACTGCAAGGTGACGATATGCTACGGCTTTTTATTTTCTCAAGCTGCACGTCATTATCATGATCATTGTTGCCATTTTGCTTTGTTCATTTGCCACTCTGCATTCATGGACCTGCGCCTCTCAATTCGTCTCGGTGAATCGTGTTTTCGGACTATGCTGGTTTGGATGTCATGGCCACATCTCTTCTTTGCCATTGTAAAGTGTTGCTAAGAAGTGTGAAAAGTACTCGACCATAACGCTAGGAAAGCAGGCAGTGATTCTAAGCT
The DNA here is from genome assembly GCA_037355805.1 of Ixodes ricinus. NCBI lineage: Eukaryota > Metazoa > Arthropoda > Arachnida > Ixodida > Ixodidae > Ixodes > Ixodes ricinus. The sequence goes on from JAZHYW010064613.1 coordinate 20,916, forward strand.
ATTAGAAGGTGGCCGAACACAACCTGAAGCAAGGCCCTATTGACGTCTTTTATAAACCCGCTCAGATGTAATAGAAGCAAATTTTTGAATATGCCGATTTTTCGAACTGTTGTATTATTCGAACCTTCTTTCGGTCCCTGCGGAGTCCGAAAAATCTGTCGGCAACTGTATAGTTCAGAATTATGAGCTCTGTTTTCTTTTTTTCATGTTTTCTTTATTTTAACATGAAGGATCGATATATAAACCGATACAAAAGAAATCTCGGGAACTTACTTGGAGCCGTTCTTTGTATGCATATGTTTACCGCATTTCTCAATATCGTGGTAAACGCCTCTTCCTGCCCGAAGCATGGCCAGCATTTCTCTCTAACCTACCCTGTTTGGAACGCTATCAATTTCCATTTTGACCGGCAGTGTCGATCGAGGCAGTCCTGTCGGACACTGCGTCAGTTTAATGAAGTAGGCAATCTCTCGAGCATTCATTCAGATTTTACGGTAATCTAATTACGTTTCTTTCTCTACTCACCTCTGTCACACTAGAGCGTTTCATCGATCTGCCGCCGTTAGCACCTTCATGACGAGCGCACTTTTGCTCTTGTCTTCAGAGCCATGGTGGAGAACAGCGTGAGCAACGAAGAGAAGATCCGGCTGCTGAGGCGTGCAGCCAACAAGCACCAGATGCTGTACAGAGATGCCATGAGTGGGAAGGGTGTGGACAGGCACCTCTTTGCCCTCTTCGTCGCCTGCAAGGGCCTCAAATACGTGAGCCTTCACTCTGATGTATTTCGTGCATTTGACATACATGGCACCGGTGCTGGATGCAGGGAACATGCTGATTGCAAACTCCAGTGTTACACTAATTAAACAATGTGTCTAAAAGAAAAAAAAGCTTTCAGTTTTTTTTATTTTGGTCAAGAAGGAAGACCAGCGAAGCTGTACTATGGTGGGACGATCTCAAGGACGACTTCTTGGACGACCTCGAGGATGACGCCTAGGACGACCTCAAGGGCAACGTCTAGAATGACCTCAAGGATGACCTCTAGGACGCCGCATAGAGGACGACACCTAGGACGACCTCAAGGACGACGTCTAGGACGATCTCAAAAACGACGCCTAGGACGACCTCGGGGACGACGTCTAGGACGATCTCAAGGACGACTTCTAGGACTACCTCGAGGACGACTTCTAACACAACTTTGAGGACAACCTCTAGGACGATGCTAGGACGACCTCAAGGACAACGTCTAGGACGACCTCAAGGACGACTTCTAGGATGACATCTAGGATGACGCCTAGAGAAATTCAGCCTTTCCACTCTGGTGAAGACCCGAGTGGAAAGGCTGGAAAGGTTGCCGCCATCTATGAGCGAGGCCGGGAAGCCGGTTGTCTGGTTGCCACCGTCGCTCATAGATGGCGGTAGCTGTCCAGAGTTTTTTGTCGACATTTCTTTGCGGGGGACACAATTCTCGGGAAACTAGCCCTTAACAGCTCCGCTGTAGAAATTTACAAATGGACAATAAGAAGAGTTAAATATCCTGCACAAACAACGCACGGAGCACGTTTTAAGCAGAACACATTCTTTGCTCCCTGGCATTTGTCAGCATGATGAAGCTCGTAAAATTTCTTTTAGTACCCGCAAATAATCTGGGAGCAACAAGGGCAGAGTTTGCTGCCGAGGACTGCTGGCTGTGCACTCGAGGGGCAGTGCGTGGGAATAGCAATAGACCCCTCTTTGTCCCCTTGCAGGAGAGCGAGTTCCTGACCAATGCCATCATGCGTCCCTGGACGCTCTCCACGAGCCAGACTCCGCACACGCAGCTGGACTATTCTCCGGATGCTGATCTGGAGGTGTTTACAAACAAGGTATGCATCACTGTGACATATCCACCGAGCTTGCTTTCGAGTAATGGGGGTCAACTGATATAGCTTAGTTAAAGGGCAATTGCGCTTCATTTTCGGTTTTGAAAAAACAATACAGTCCTCTTTAGTATTGCCTAGGAAGACCACACGTGAAATATTGCGATGCAGTTCTGTCTGAATCTTTCTTAAACGGTCCGGCAAACTTTGCAACTCGCCAAGTTGCTGAAATCGGCTGACTCGAGCGGGCGACTTCAGGTGCAGCTAAAAGCGCAGTCAAGGCTACAACGTGGGCGTAGCCAACATTCAGGTAAACATCATCACCATTGCCCCCTTTTGCTTTTTTTTACTTCTCTGTGCGAGCGTAGCAGATGATGTCAGCAACATTTCCTCTCGGCACTCAGTGGTGTCCACGTGATTGGCGTAACGCGCCTGCGCAGCGCGCTTCTTGGGAACCGTTTGGCCGACCCGCTGTGGTTGCGCCATTACTGCAGTCTCCCGCGTCACAACCGCCGTCGTCGTCTCACCGTTTGTGATTATTGTCTCACAGAGTTTTGTCCACACTACGGACACTACGTGCGCAGACATATGCCGTAGTTACGCAGACGTCGTCCAATGTCGTAGACATTACAACATGGCGAAGGGTGCGGTGCAGACGACACTTGCACCTGGCACACGCCCGCCACAATCCCGCCCGTCGTTGCGTAAAGGATCACGTGACATTTCATACCATGTGATGGCCATGTTCTTGGCGGCCCGAGGCCAATGTTGCCGGACGGAGCCAAAGTTTCAGTTTCAATTTCCGCTCATGTTTAAAATTAGATTTAAAAAAATATCCCGTTTTTCGCGAAGCAAACGACGTGGTGTCTTTTATTAGGGCTTTTTAATGCAGAATCACTCATTATCCCGAAATCTTTGGAATTGAGCGGAGTTGCCCTTTAAGGAGGGTGCCTTCAACTGCTCTTAAGACATGCCCCTTGTCTTGAGGAATGAAACTTAAAAAAGAAGGAAGTTTGGTTTTGAACTGTTTTCTATTGATCTCTAACTTATACCTAGAATACCGTGTTTTCAATGCTCTTTTTTTTATTCACAAATTCTGTGTTTTCTTTTGGGGAGGGTTTTTTTTTTTTTACATATTCAATGTTTTTTTGTTTCAATTGGTCAAGTTATAACCATATTACAAAAAAGACACAGAATCTGCCAAAAAAAATAACCCCCCCTAAAAAAATGCCCTAAAAAAAAAAAAAAAAGCACTGAAAACATGGAACTTTATTTATAGACCTTTTCTGTGTACTCTCGTCCCCAGCCACCTAACAGGTGGATCCGGTATGGGTGACGAAAAAATACTAGAACGCTTCAACTTGTAACTAGTAAAAAAATAAGGGGGAGGCAAAACAATGTTTTCGCCCATACTGGAAGTGACGACAATTCAAGATGGCGGCGCCCTTGAGGAAAGGGTCTATACCCCATTCACACAGCAGCATGAAGGTACCTTTGGCTAAGGTCCCTTAGTTGAAGGTACTTTTAGTAAAGGCCATTTGGTATCGCACGGTGAATAAACAAAGGATGAATGTATCGACCGGTGGTACTGGCCATACCCTTTGTATCAGCCTGATCGTAACAATTTGTGGCTTGTGAACTATCATGAGCGAGGAAGAAAAGCCTGTCTACATGGTGGATGGAGCCTGAAAAGCTTGAATGAGCGGTGCAACGAACACCTCAAGGAGGTCCAACGAAGTAGCTGAAATATTGTTTTGAAGTAAAAGGTTCGTCTACGAACGATTGCCGGCGCGTCCGCACTTTCTGTCTTAAAAAAGGATCGCCATCTTGCCATGCATTTGGCCTCCTCACACAGGAAGGGCATTGCGGCCGTCATGACGAGGCCAAGATTCCAGGAAGTGTACAGTTTCAATAAATGCAAAGAACTGGCAATATATTTCTTTGAAGGTCATTACCTAGTTTCTTGTAGTTGCTGCCATTTTGTTTTCTTACACAAGAAACCACTGGCGGCAGGCATCGTACAAGCCAACTCTAACATGAGGTGCTTCCTTTCAAGATCTCTGAAAATAAATGTCCAACACTGCCTAACATGCACTTCGAGAAGCATGTGCCAATGCTTGGAAATTAGTATAAAAACATAGACTTCCAAGCTCGATGGTGTTCTTTGTGTACGCCGTCGTGTTGCATTTTAAGTGTGCGTAACTTTGAAGCAGACACGTTCAACGGAATGCGTGATGACTGAACCTGCTAGGGCGAATATACATTTCCTGCTGGCGCATTCCATCACTGTTCCAGCACATTTGTGCTAAGAATTATTCCAATGATTTCTACCTAGAAATATTTTCTTTGTTATGATGCATTAAACAGCATAAATTTGTACATCTGTCATTTTTATCTCAAGTTCATGGGTCCGGAGGCTACTTCCTGTAACTGTGAAGGGAGGTTGGCGAGCTCTCTTTACAATGGCCCTCTCTTAGTTGAAGGGACTGTTATTTGCCATGTGATAAAGACCTCCAGCTTATGTCCTTTACTGAAGGGACCTTTAGCTAAGGTCCCTTTACTAAAGGGACCTTAGTAAAGGGCCCCTTTACTAAAGGGACCTTAGCTAAAGGTACCTTTATGCTGCCGTGTGAACGGGGTATTAAAGACAGGCTGCAGACTTTTCTTGTTTTTAGAGTGCAGCTCTTAGGCGCCTGTTTCCAGCTTGAGTGGCGTCGCCGTCGGCGTAACCGTGAGGTCATGTGACCTCAGGAGGTCATGTCACCCCCCTGGGGTCACGTGACCTCCCTGACGTCACGGGGGTCACATGACCTCAGGAGGGGGTCACATGATTTCACGTGGCCCCTGTGGCGGAGTAGCAGGCAGGATGATGAGGTGAGGAGGAGGGAGGAGTTGGTATACCCTCCCCTCAGTACCCTTCCATCCTCCTTGTCAAGAGCTGCGCTCTAATTCGGCATTACAGAAAGTTGTAAACGGCTTTCATTTTTTTATAGAAAAACGCCGATAAACATTTTACAGTGTTAAAAATTGCCTGGCCTAGACATTTTTGTCAAATGCAATGGAGATGCGACAGTGTTTGGCAGTGTTGATGGGAGGGAGAGAGGGAAGGAGTATAAACGGTGCACTAAAACTCCCTCACCTCCCCCTCTACTCCCTCTTGTGGTGCAATCAACATAAGCATGCAAGGTCCATGGAGTGTTTCCGTATAAGGCTATCTCTTTAAAAGACAAAATCGGTTAAATCTGCAAAGCAATGATTTCTGGAAACCTTGCTGTAAGCAAGGGTTATTCCCTCCTTGGTTGTTCTATGGGGCACATAATCTTACCTTGGATCAAGCACTCTGCCAGTCACGAACCAGCGGAATCACTGACTTTGGGGGACAGAGTGACTGACATAGGAGTTAAGTTAGTCAGTCGGTCACCACAAAGGGTTAGAGTGTCTTTGTTCGGTGCGGCTCAGAGCTGAACAACGGTGTTTTTGTGAAACCGGAATCGGGGCAGCTACCTTAAATTATAAAAAAATTATAAAAATATTTTTTTTTATATATACAGTGCATGCTTAAATTTACGTCATTGTTTTACTTGTGTTTGGCGGCAGATCTGTCCCGGAGGTGGCTTTGGCCCTGTGTCGGACGACGGCTACGGAGTTTCCTACATCATTCCCAACAACTCCAAGATATTCTTCCACGTCTCTTCCAAAAAGTCGTGCCCAAACACAAACTCTGAAAGGTTTGTGAAGACTCTGGATGAAAGCATGGACGAGATGAAAGCTCTCTTCAGCTTCTAGCCGAGGCGCTCGTTAGTTTCGAAAGAGCTCGCCGAATCCGACAACGGCCACTCGTGTGGAAATTCCAACACTTGAGGTACTGCTCGAAGTGTAACATCGATCGTATTGTCGGCAAAACGAAATTGCGATTTCGATGTCTCGCACAGTTTCTGATCAACAGCGTTGGGTAATTACTTTTATGTCTATGTGACTCTGCTAAGAATCGTTTTCTGATGATGCACGCTCTACGGTAGAGGTGGAGATTTTACTTACTTTTTTTTTTTGCTGGACATCGGTGGCTCGACGGTGGTACCCTTTTATCTCACGAGCAGCGGGCGAGGTGACAAAGGTCAGGTAATCTGTGCAACCATGGACAAAAAGTGAAATGTGTAAAACACATGTCGCTTCCTCACATGACTGAGCTGTCCAAAGAAGTGACACGAACCCATTCTTTACGTGGTTCTGCACTACTTTTAGCTTGCTGTCGAATTTGTGTTTTGTGAGGTCATCTAATGAAATTTGCAGTCATGTACATGTGTTAGCCCCAAGAAACTTCCTAAGCAAGCGAAGCATATTTTTGTATACTCTAGTTCATCCTTGACCTCTGGGCTATTATATATAGCTCTTCTTTGGGCAGGAGTGGAGTTTGTCTCGATTCTGAGGGGCATTTTACGTATAACCTTTCTGATTGGGGTATGGCATACCTTGGAACGTACCCGTTGACGACTGCAAATTCTGCTTTACGTAATTTTATACCGTATCATCCTACTGGAAGTAGGATGGGAACTGAAGGCCTGGTGCTTTAAATGTACATAAAAGTGTGTGACATTTCAAGTTGTACGGAGACAGGCACTTCTCAATCAACTTGGTATTGGTTGATCCTCGATTTGTTTTAGTGTCGTTGTGGGTGTGGAAATAAATATTTTTGGGGCGAGTGCTTGGATTTCTGTATAACAAGTTTTACATGCCTCACAGTGTGAGGGGCTCATTCTTTTAGCAATGTCAAATTTTTTACATTGTTTGATACACCTGTGATGTGGGAGTGTTTCAATTGGAAACATGACATTAAATTTTGTCTGTGGTTCTCCCTGAATGTCTGAATTTCTCAATAAAGAAGCACCAACAGTTGACTTTTAGACTTCCGTGTACAAAGGCGTCTTTCAATTGCTGTTGCACATTTTTCTAAAAAGCTTTTAAGTAATTTTTTTTAAATAAAAAAAAGCAGAACCCATCCTTTGGGAATGATTATCTACGTTAATGCGAATAGCATCAAACGGTGCGGAGTTATGCGCGTTCGTCAGGTGGCCGGCACACTCTAGATACGCCAGCCCACTCTTGAGGCGATTCTAAATTTGTTGACACGAGAGCGCCGCTCTCGTGAGGCTGAGCACGGCCGCTACATCACCCTCTCCCGAGCGCGGGAGAGGGTGAGCTAGCGGCCGTGCTTAGCCTCACGAGAGCGGAATGAGCCCTCGTGCATGGAACGCGCGCACCGGTAGCTGTGACAGCGCTGTAAAGCGCGTCCTATGGTAAAGATATAAACAACCGTTTAGAGTGTGTTGAATGACTGCCTTCATAGCTCTGTGGTTAGCGCGTCTGCCTGCTGATCAAAGGGTCAACGGTTCGAATCCCAGCCGGCGCCGGTCTTTTTTATTTATTTATCGACCCGCGGCGTAAGAGGTTAGATAGCCAGATAGATGGATAGATACATAGACGAAAAGTGCGTGAAGTATCCAAAGAATGCTATTCGCATTAATAAAATGTATTTAGTTGTTAGGGAAACAAATTTTTTTTGGAAAAGATGCTGCAATGTTGCACGACATGTCAATACTGACGATGTTGTAAACAGCAAAGGCACTCATTGTGATACAAAGACCATTTGAGTTGCAGCACTGTCCACCAATCTAGTTGCTCATCAAAGCTGAATGCATGGAGCCGTGAGTGCTACTTTTATTCCTTCATTTCTCTACATTGACATTGTGCAGAAGCTGCGACGCTGTCGCCGGTTTAGGCGCCGCCTGCGCCAATTCATTCCTAGGTAGCTACTGGTCCACAAGACCAATTTGACGAGGCAGTTTTGTGAACAGGGTATTTGTGCATAAGTGCCTTATCCTACTAATTCCCAAACGCTAGAGGCTCATGACTGAGCTGACTGATGCTGTCTACGGGACTTCCGGTTGCAAGATTGAGACGAATACGTCATTGGAGTCGACATTCCACAGCCTCGCTGTCGTATTCCGATGGGAGGCACGCAGCGCAGGATTTTGTCTCCTGGGGGGGGGGGGCTCACCCATGACATAACTGCTGTCATGAGGGGTGGTGAGAGGAGGTCCCAGCAAAATGGACGCTTTACGGGGGGTGGGGCCCAGGCCCCATGGGCCTCCCCCCGGATACGTGCCTGTTTCGGAGGTACAGCATTTGGCATTCACCACTGAGCAGAGCTGTTGAAACTTGCAGCCACTTTATCACAGAAGAATCCCGATTGCAACCCTGTCTCCAATAGGAAGGTATGTGAAAGCGAGTCCCGTCATCGGTTCTGGGAGCGGCACTAGCGATCGAAAAGGTATCCGTAGTGTCGCGTTCAGAAGCTGGCTAGCATTGTGCCGCGTGGCAAGCAAGTAATGGACACTGCTTGCACACATGCCAAACGTCCTGTCATTGGACGAGAATTTGACTCCGTCGTGCGCATCTTTACGGTCGTGTTGAAGAAACGGTCGAACTGCTGAAGGGTGCAGCACGTGAGCCCACGAAAGGTATGTCTTTTGTTATATCAGCCAACATTGCTCGGGCAGTTTCTTATCTTAGGGGGACCTTTGGGCGTCTCGTGAAGCTGCCCTATTTAAGCAAGATTTGGAGCGCGCTGGGTGATGCCCTTTGTACTCGATTGGTAGACCTAGGAGACTTGCCTAGTCATCTGCCAGTGGCTCTAGTCATTGTTGCCGCCTGAGCTATGTTGCGTGACGTCTACAGTCTTATTGGGGCCGTCTGCAAGCACATTTAGGCAGTCTAGGTATCCTGTGTTTCTGCGTGGTTCTCGCACGTCTCTCTCGGGGTTCGGGCATGCCTGCGTGCGTGGAGAGCAACGTAAATATCAACGCACCATGTTGGAACGCGGACGACGCGGTGTCCGCGCTCACAGTGTCCGACGAGGGCGACCCGCGTACGCACGAAAGCGCGCGTTATGCGACCGTCTTTAGGTGCGCTGGCCTTGACTACTGGTCAGACGCCGCTAACTGAGCCTTTTTTTCAGTCGAGATGCAAAGTGTAAGCGTCGGGAACCGTTCCAATTGTGCCTGAAAGTAGTTTTTGTTCAGTATTTCAAGAAAGTAGATCAGAAATGAAACATGTGCAGCTTATAAAGTACGGAAACAAGAAATGACCCGTCGACATACCCGCCACCAAGCAGTGGAAAAGGCGGCGCATACTAGGAAAGGAGTAGTGGGATCAGGCGCCGACACGGAAATAATCCCGGATGTACGCAGGGGTGGAAGCGCTAAGACTGCCAATTGCGCCACCCTGCGCCAATTCACTTCCCTGCGCCAGCCTGCTCCAAAACGCCAATTTCAGCTTTTTTTTCTTTTTTAGTGTTTTCTTTAAATTTAGCGGAAAACGGTCGGCCACTGGCCACCATGTGGTGTGTACTTTTGTTTAGGCGTCAGTGCGGGTGACTCGTACCAACTCGACTGGGGCTCCGAACCACGTGTAACCGCAGGGCGAGGCGTCGATTTTAGTTCATCGAGAGTGAGATGTCGATTTGGACTACAAAGAGCTTGATATACGAACACATCGGTTTGGTTTCGGGCATAGTTGGTTGGTGCGGTTGAAGCGCGTATGCAGTTGCCCGTGGTCCCGATTTGCCGTGATCGTGGGAGTTGGTGTCTCGGCACCGGTGGGCTACCTCGGCCATCAACATGAGCAGAAGTAATTGGTCTTTACTAGCTTTACCTGTTATTTGGTAGCGTACCATATTTTGACGCTTAGCCGTTAAGAAACACGTACTATGTTAGTTACGTTTGTTTTTCTTTGCGAACGCATTTAAGAAACACGCGCTATGTTAGTTTCGTTTGTTTTTCTTTGTGAGCGCATGCACATGCGTCAACATGAGTAAAAATAAATGGTCTTTACTAGTTTTACCTGTTATTTGGTAGCGTACCATATTTGGACGCTTAGCCGTGAAGAATCGCGAGCACAGGCACATGCGTTCTATTAGTGGCTGTGATATTTTTAAGACAATATATTTTTCCATCTAAAGTAATATAGATATAGCTTTGTATGTTAACTTGGGTGTAGGGATTACTGTATTTTATGAACAGGGATTAAGAACATTTGCATTTAATGAAAACAGGTCAGCAAGGACTGCTTTATTTTGAAACATGTTGTGGTACCTTAATTTTTTTATGGAGACACGCAATGCACAACAGTTTATGGAGTACATAAGGTTGCGTTGCTCTTCTAGTCGATGCTTAAAGCTGCATATGTACGAGTGACTGTGGTATTCTAAAGATATAAAATACACATTTTATTTTGCATCTGAATTTTTGTCAAATGTCAGTAGCCTTGTATTTTGTTACTAAACTTGATATAGGGCTTTTTAAGCAGTGATTGAACATGTGTATTCTTTATTAAACAAAAACTGTAGTCAGCGAAGGTAGTTTATCTGACACCTTGCAGTGGTTTAGTTTTCTGGATACATGTTTACAATTGGTCTATTAAATAGACGGTTTTGTACTGGCGTGGCTCAAGTTGTGCTTTTATTGTCGGGGCCTCCCATATAAAGTCTATCATGACTCTGCCTGCTGCCGGAATGGTTCTCAAAGCCTTTCCTTTGCATAAATTGCCAATATTCCATATTTCAATGCAATAGAAATAGAAAGGTATGTATGTATGTTGCTTGAAAATTATTCTGGGATGTGCATGCATATATTTTTGCTACATTTTCACATTTAGCAACAACAAATCATTTTTAGACACCTGTTTGACCTCCGTGACCTGCTCCAAAACCTACTTCTACGGCTACAAAACTTACTTTTGCTGCTCCCGAGCTGCTCTAAAGCGAGCCTTTTACTGCTCCAAAACTGCTCCAAAGTGGGACTTTTGCTGCTCCCAGCCCTGCTACAAAGGCTCTAGCCCGCTTCCACCCCTGCATTGTGCATGTTTTTGTGTTGTCACCGGTTTAGGTGTTGCCTTGTCATTCATTTTAGGGTAGTTGGCAGGACCACAAGATCAATTTGAAGAGGCAGTTTTGTGAACAGGGTATTTGTGCTAAGTGCCTTTCCTCTAATTCCCAAATGCACAACTCATGAATGAGCTGACTGATGCTTTTTAATTTACTTTAGTGAAGATGAGAAATACAAGTTATTGGAAAACGAATTCCATAGACTCGATTCATATTTCGAGGCAGGCACGTAGCCATGGATTTTGTTTCGGGGGGGGGGGGGGGGGGGGGGGGGTCGGCTCACCCATGACAAAATGCTGTATGAGGGGGGAGGGGGGAGAGGGAGGTCCCAGCAAAATGGAAGATTTCGGGGGTGGGGCCCAGGCCCCATGGGCCTCCCCCTGGATACGTGCCTGTTTCGAGGTACGTATTTGGCATACACTACAAAATAAAGCTTTGAAAATTGCAACCACTTTATCACAGAAGAATCTTGATTGCAATCCTCTCTCCAATAAAAAAGTTTAAAGGAGTCCCGTCATTTGTTTGGGAGTGGCACAGCTTCAAAATTTTCCATAGAGAATGCGTTAGAAGCTGGTACCATTGTGCCACTTGGCAAACAAGTAATGGACACTGCTTGCACACATGCCAAACATCCTTTCTTACATGAGAATTTTACTCCGGTGCCAATAGAACATGTTGAACAAACGGTACTGCTGAAGGGTGCTCAAGTTGCCCACAAGATGCTTTTGTTATATCAGCCAACATTGCTGGTCGTTTCTTTTCTTAGGGGGACTCCCTTTAGGTGTTTAGTGAAGCAGCCTTTTAAGCAAGTTTGTATCCCCTGAGTATGCCCTTTGTCTTGATTGGTAGCCTAGGAACTTGCTTGTCATAGCCAGTGGTTCTAGTCATTATTGCCGCCGAGCAGTGCAGAAGTCTACAGTCTTAAAGGGGCCCTGCAATCATATTTAAGCATCTAGGTACCTTTTTTGCGGTTTCCACGTCTCTTGGGGTTCGGGCAAGCCAGCGAGCATGGAGAGAGTAACTAAATATCAATGCATCATATTTTAACCGGACGACGCGGAAACCTCCTCCACCTACGAGGGCGACCCGCGTTGTCGAAAGCGCGCGTTATGTGATGTCTTAGGTCCTGGCCTTACTACTGGTCAGAGCCGCTAAGAGCTTTTTTTTAGTCGAGATACAAAATATAAGTGTCGGGAACCGTTTCAATTATGTATGAAAGTAGTTTTTGTTCAGTATTTTAGATCAGAAAAGAAACAAGTGCAGTTTATAAAGTACGGAAACAAGAAATGACCCGTCGACATACCCGCCACCAAGCAGTGGAAAAGGCGGCGCATACTAGAAAGGAGTAGTGGGATCAGGCGCCGACACGGAAAGGTCCCGGATGTACGCAGGGGTGGAAGCGCTTAGAGTAACTGTATATGCTCCGCTTGCTATACAGTTACTTTAGAAGCGCTGCGCCAATTGCGCCACCCTGCGCCAATACACTTCCCTGCGCTAGCCTACTCCAAAACGCCAATTTTTATCTTTTTTTTAGTGTTTTTTTTTTTAATTTGGCGGAAAACGGTTGGCCACTGGTTACCATGTGGTGTGTACTTTTGTTTAGGCGTCAGTGCGGGTGACTCGTACCAACTCGACTTGGGCTCCGAACCACGTGTAACCGCAGGGCGAGGCGTCGATTTTAGTTCATCGAGAGTGAGATGTATATTTTGACTACAAAGAGCTTGATATACGAACACATCGGTTGGTTGGCGCGGTGGAAGCGCGTATGGCGCGTATGCAGTTGCCCGTGATCCCGATTTGCCGTGATCGTGGGAGTTGGTGTCTCGGCACCGGTGGGCTACCTCGGCCATCAACATGAGCAGAAGTAATTGGTCTTTACTAGCTTTATATGTTATTTGGTAGCGTACCATATTTTGACGCTTAGCCGTTAAGAAACACGTACTATGTTAGTTACGTTTGTTTTTGGGTGAGACTATTTTGCCGGCATGCCGGCAGTTTCCGACGCCGCTTGTGCGTGTATCTCTGGGGACCTCGTTGTCCTCCATTCACCCCCGAAAAGAAAATGCTTCGTCAACAACATTCGTTTTTTTTTTTTTTGCGTTAGTTTTAAAATAGGAATGTCGTAAATATCGCCAAATGCCTTGGCAAAACAAAACAAAAATCTGGAGGGAAAAAAAAACCGTGGATTGAATTACTGTCCTGCTGCGTACGAGTCAAACACTTTACCACTGAGCTACTCCACAGCTTCAAATAGCAGTGTTCACAATTCGTTTTATACGAGACCCAATAGGAGACAACTGCCGGCACTTTTTTTCCCCAGGTTATTGTGCCGGCTGCCGGCAGAATATCCACTTCCTTTGTTTTTCTTTGCGAACGCAGTCAAGAAACACGGGCTATGTTAGTTTCGTTTGTTTTTCTTTGCGAGCGCATGCACATGCGTCAACATGAGTAAAAATAAATGGTCTTTACTAGTTTTACCTGTTATTTGGTAGCGTACCATATTTGGACGCTTAGCCGTGAAGAATCGCGAGCACAGGCACATGCGTTCTATTAGTGGCTGTGATATTTTTAAGACAATATATTTTTCCATCTAAAGTAATATAGATATAGCTTTGTATGTTAACTTGGGTGTAGGGATTACTGTATTTTATGAACAGGGATTAAGAACATTTGTATTTAATGAAAACAGGTCAGCAAGGACTGCTTTATTTTGAAACATGTTGTGGTACCTTAATTTTTTTTATGGAGACACGCAATGCACAACATTTTATGGAGTACATAAGGTTGCGTTGCTCTTCTAGTCGATGCTTAAAGCTGCATATGTACGAGTGACTGTGGTATTCTAAAGATATAAAATACACATTTTATTTTGCATCTGAATTTTTGTCAAATGTCAGTAGCCTTGTATTTTGTTACTAAACTTGATATAGGGCTTTTTAAGCAGTGATTGAACATGTGTATTCTTTATTAAACAAAAACTGTAGTCAGCGAAGGTAGTTTATCTGACACCTTGCAGTGGTTTAGTTTTCTGGATACATGTTTACAATTGGTCTATTAAATAGACGGTTTTGTACTGGCGTGGCTCAAGTTGTGCTTTTATTGTCGGGGCCTCCCATATAAAGTCTATCATGACTCTGCCTGCTGCCGGAATGGTTCTCAAAGCCTTTCCTTTGCATAAATTGCCAATATTCCATATTTCAATGCAATAGAAATAGAAAGGTATGTATGTATGTTGCTTGAAAATTATTCTGGGATGTGCATGCATATATTTTTGCTACATTTTCACATTTAGCAACAACAAATCACTTTTAGACACCTGTTTGACCTCCGTGACCTGCTCCAAAACCTACTTCTACGGCTACAAAACTTACTTTTGCTGCTCCCGAGCTGCTCTAAAGCGAGCCTTTTACTGCTCCAAAACTGCTCCAAAGTGGGACGTTTGCTGCTCCCAGCCCTGCTACAAAAGGCTCTAGCCCGCTTCCACCCCTGTGTACGCGGTGGCGCTGCGGTCGTACACCGGCTCGAAAATCCGACCGGCTCCGAGCGTTCCGAAGGCCTTCGGCGCGGGCCCTGCTGGCGATTTGGCGGTGTGGCAGCGCGAAGTGACTCCCGTTCTGAACTGATCTTTACCCCGTGTTTGCTGTTGTTTGTGGCCAATGAAGTGTTATGCCGAAATAGTCTTTAATCGCGCAGCAAATGCAATGCGAGCCGCCCTGGCCGCCCGCTTCATACAGCCTATCCAACACATGCTTTAGTGGCGCCCTCTCGAGCCGTCGACACGGAGTGCGGCAGCCGTGAGCGCTCGAATGGCTCACTACCCCTCCTTTAGTTCACGGCCACTCAAGCCAGGACCTACGACGTCATGAAGCAGGTTATTTTTTGCTTTTTTTTGTAATTTTGATTTGCCTATAACTTTTAAAGTAAAGCGAAATTTGAGAAAAGAAAAGTTTCATTGAGTTACTACGTTCAGTGCGCTCAGGTTCGGTGCAAATTAAAAACCAGTCAAAACGTTGTTGCAGGGCCCCTTTAAAGGGGCCCTGCAATCATATTTAAGCGTCTACCTTTTTTGCGGTTTCCACGTCTCTTGGGGTTCGGGCAAGCCAGCGGGCACGGAGAGAGTAACTAAATATCAGCGCGTCATATTTTAACCGGACGACGCGGAAACCTCCTCCACCGACGAGGGCGACCCGCGGTACCGAAAGCGCGCAAAATGTGACGTTTTTGGTCCTGGGCTTACTACTAGTCAGAGCCGCTAAAAGCGTTTTCTTTTAGTCGAGATGCAAAATATAAGTGTCGCGAACCGTTTGAATTATGTATGAAAGTAGTTTTTGTTCAGTATTTTAGATCAGAAAAGAAACAAATGCAGTTTATGAAAGTACGGAAACAAGAAATGACCCGTCGACATACCTGCCACCAAGCGGCGGAAAAAGCGGCGCATATTAGAAAGGGCTAGTGGGATGAGGCGCCGACGAACGGCGAGCGTAGAAAGGTCCCGGAGCGTAGAAAGGCCATTTGGCGGTATGGCAGCGCGAAGTGGCTCCCGTTCTATACTGATCTTTACCCCGTGTTTGCTGTCGTTTGTGGCCAATGAAGTGTTATGCCGAAATAGTCTTTAATCGCGCAGCAAATGCAATGCGAGCCGCCCTGGCCGCCTGCTTCAGACAGCCTATCCAACACACGCTTTAGTGGCGCCCTCTCGAGCCGTCGACACGGAGTGCGGCAGCCGTGATAGCTCGATGAGCTCACTATCCCTCCTCTAGTTCACGGCCACTCAAGCCAGAACCTACGACGTCATGAAGGAGGTTATTTTTTGCTTGTTTTTGCAATTCTAATTTGCCTATAACTTTTAAAATAAAACGAATTTTGCGAAAAGAAAAGTTTCATTAAGTTACTACGTTCAGTGCGCTTAAGTTTGGTGCAAATTAAAAACCAGTCAAAAAGTTGTTGCAGGACCCCTTTAAAGGGCAACTCCGCTTAATTTTTGATATTTAGAAAACTATGCAGCCCTCTTCAGTGTCATATAGGAAGACCCCATGTCAAATATTACGATCTAATTCCGTTTATATATTTAATAAACTGGCCAGCAAACTTTCAAACAAGCCAAGTCGCCGAAATCTGCCAACTCTAGCGTGCGACGTGACGCGCAATCGTCAGCGCTGTCAATGCGACGGAGTTGGAGCGGCCAACGTTGAACCACTACGCCAGAGGCATGACTACGTCATTCTCACGTTTTGGTTGTTTTTACTTTTCAGAGCGAAATTGAACGATGACGTCATGCGTTTCTCCTCCCGGTGTTGGCTCTACGGCGTCCACGTGATCACCGTAACGCGGATGCGCTAGTTTGCGCTGCCCTCCGCGTTTATCGCATGTCCGGTTTCTCCGCTCCCCCTCTCCTCTTTCGTGTTCTCCCCTTCCCCCTCTCCCCCGGGCCATCACCGTCCACGCCATGCGAAGCGACCTGCCCGCTTCGCGTGTCCTGTACCTCGCCCCCACGAACGTCACAAGACCACGTGGTTCGACGTGACGTGGTCATGACTCTGACGACACGAGACCAATGTTGCCTGACGCAACCGAAGTTTCGGTTTCGGTATCGGCTGATGTTTAAATTAAGATTACACAAATAATATTCAACATTTTGCGAATCCAAAGACGTAGAGCTGTTGAGTAGTACTTTGTGAAATGGAATCACATGTAAGCCTAAATTTTTCGGAATTTAGCGGAGTTGCTTTTTAAGGAAGCATGCGCCAGGGGATATATATATATATATATTTTTTTTAAATTTACAATAACTGAAATAAAGTTTTGCAGTTTATATTGCTTGTTTTCTTTTATATATATATATAAATCGTGTTAATTTTGATATAGCTACCCAGAACACAATTTTCGGCTCGAAATTCGTTTTCTTTCCGCCCGAAACCTTAGATTGAGAACTGGCCATTTTGAGTCACGCTCACACTCTTCCGTGGTCACAAGCCGTTTTCTATGGTTTAGACACAACCACTAGAGATAATCAGTCGTGGGTCATCGAAGGCACACACTCAATATTAAAAAATAAAAATAGGGCACTCATTTTTTTGGGGGTGGGGGGAGGGTTAAACGTTGCAAATACGTTAACTGAGAAAAAAAAAAACTGCAGTTACGTGATGTTTGGTAACTTCTCCAAATTTCTTCTTCCTCCCCAGTTTAGTTTCGGTTTCAAGCAGGTGCTTTTTTTACTTTATTAAAAAAAGAAGAAAACTTTCAGCCTTTTTATTTTGGTGAAGAAGGAAGACCAGCGGGGCTGTACAATAGAAAGTAATGGCCGGCCGCAAGTCGGCAAGCCAGAATGGAAAGGCTGCCGCCATCTATGAGCGACGGCGGCAACCAGATACGTGGCTTACCACCGTCGCTCATAGATGGCGGTAGGTGTCCAGAGTTCGGTGTCTTCATTTCTTTGCGGGGGACACGATCCTGGGGAAACTATTAACAGCTCCGCTGTAATATACGTGACGCTGTAGCTAAATATTCATTGGGTAGTCTTCTGACACCATAATGAATCGCTTGACAAAATAAAAATATATTGGGGAATCAGTCGCTCAATATTGATGAAATTTGAAAAGTATATTCATCTCCTTGCCTAAATGCACTCTATGAAGTTTCATCTCCAGAGGTAAATTTTCTGATAAGTTACAGAAAGAGGTATACAGCTATTGATGTAAGTCGCCTCGCTTGGCAAGGAAATCATAAAATTGCAGCAAAGCATGACGCATTTCTAAGAGCTTCAGCCTGAACTAGAACATATGGGAAGTGTGGCTATCTATTTTTTACTTTTCAATATTTTATTTTTTATGCAAAATATCAATTTGAAAAGCGTTGTTCATAAAGGGGCATTTTCTCATAAAAACCCTACTTTTTTGGCAATGAGAACTTCATTTTAATAGAAAAATGAATATCTAGCCACATTCCTTATTAAATTTCATGTCAGAAACATCCAAAGTGAAGAGTAAATTCGGCAATTCATTGAAATGACGTTAGTTCATGCAATGATGGTCCGGGTCACAATTTAGATATTTTTGTTAGAAATATATATGAAAGTTATGTTCTTGGGAGGAACATTCAGCTATACAGGGTGTTTCACGAAAGGTGGACAAATTCGATATTGCAAAAACTACGCGTCGCACCAAAAAAAAGGCTTGTGTCGTTTTGGTTTTGGGCCAGGGGCCTTTTTAGGAAAATTATTAAAGTCCGAGATAATTATATTGTTAATTATTTTTGCGTAATTAACTTTTTTATTATTGGGTTTAAGGGCATGGTTTCAATTAGAAAATTGCTCAGCGTCATCGAAAAACACTAAATCAACAAATTGCCGAACGATAGAAAGCACGCGAAGCATTTTACGGCGTTCTGAAAAACCGTACAAATTAGACGGGTTTTTAAGTTTCGGTTTGCTATCAGAGCGCATCTCCGCCCCGCCAGCACCGCGCCCCGTGGAGAGATAGTGCAAAAAAAAAAAACCCGTCTAATTTGTACGGTTTTTCAGAACGCCGTAAAATGCTTCGCGTGCCTTCTATCATTTTGCGATTTGTTGATTTAGTGTTTTTCGATGACGCTGAGCAATCTTCAAATTGAAACTATGCCCTTAAACACAATATTAAAAAGTTAATTACACAAAAATAATTAACAATATAATTATCTCGGACTTCAATAATTTTCCTGAATAGGCCCCTGGCCCAGGACCAAAAAGACACAAGCCTTTTTTTGTTGCGACGCTTAGTTTTCGCAATATCGAATTTGTCCACCTTTCGTGAAACACCCTGTATATGAACGCCGTAACAATATTTTTCGCTAAGATGTAAAATAGTGAAGCTCGAGGCGTGGAAATTAAGAAGATTTCACAATGCTATTTCCACAGTCGTCATTTCCTCATCGAAGCTTTCACGTCACCATATTTTTTTTAAATGTTTTAAAAAAGATATACAACACATACACACAAAAAAAATATCAATAATATTTCTATGCAAACAAAAAAATCAAACATGCCATAAAAACGCGTTTTAGAGACATATTCACAATTTTTTTGCAAATAAACCATCTTTCATAATACTTCATAAAACATAATAAAATGCGCGTCTTTAAATATTCTTTACGAATATATAAAGATAATATGCCCACCCTTAATTATCTTTTTGTTATTAACGCGGAAATGAGGCTGATTTGTCAAAATGTGGCAAGATTGGGCGTCGATATTAAAAAAAAACTCCATTTTTTATTTTCTTTAAACTCCCCTTGGCACTTTGCAGTGAGTTGAACTAACCTGTGATGGCAAAAGATTGAGTAACATATATGTCCTCCGAACGGGAAAAGCTATGACAAACCTTCACTCGGAGCGAGCCGACGTCTTTGTCATAGCGGCTTTGCACGCATAGCACCAAACATTTTGAGCGTTAGTTATGGCGTGCATTTTATATTATTAAAATTCTTTTTTTCTCCATAAGGGGTGAGTACTAGTGACGCGAAAAGGGGACTTTGAGCTGGAATACAATTAATTAGCTTACAATTCACAGAAACAAATCGACCCCACTCCTCCAAATTTGCTAACAATGCATACATAAGCTTAAAACTCAGTTGCGCGAGTGGCCATGTATACATCCGGCCTCTCGGCATATGATGACATCCACAGATGAGATGCCTGGATTCATCTCACAGGTTTTACGGTGGTCCACTCTACTTGCTTCACCGCACGAAACTCTCGAACCCGTTCCGCAGACAGCATGCAGACAATTGTTAGTTTTTCACGTAGCACTTTCACAAAGTCTCTAGCGGTGACAATCGTTGAGTTGAGCGAAGATCTCAAGTTGGTGAGCGTTGCAGCGCTTTTTCCGTGTCCATTGGCTGAAAAGATCCATCTTGCCGAAGAGTACGGCTTCAGAGACAATTCGTGCAATTGTAAGCGATTCTTGAAATGTGCCGCCGCTCCGTCTGATACAGAAATTATTCGAGAAAAGACTGGGTAATGTTCATCAACATACTCTTTTATGGCCTCTGTGGCTAGAAGAGCGTCAGCTGTGTCATCTGTCGTGTACCATCGCTGACAACGGCAAAGCTTTGCGTGCCTTACGTCGACGTAACCACACTTGTGGAGAGAGACACTTGAGTTTTTTTCCAATGAAAACTCTGCACCTCGGTTGGGAAGAGTACTGTCCACTTTTCCGCAAAATCGAAGTGGAATATCACTGCCTTGGGTGGTAAGGCGGTTTTGTGTCATGTATCAGGCTTCGTTGAAGGTCACGGATGTAAAATTCCTCATGTACATTCCGCTCTCCAGTTCCCGCAGGAAGGCGGAAGTGTCCACAACCTTTGTAGCGTTAGCTACACTGGCCGAGGTTGAGCAGTTTCGCGTGGCTCTCATAATGAGCCGTACTCCGTGCTGCGCAAGCGCGAGGAGCAGTGACGTCACACGGCGCGCAGCTGGCGGGGCGGAGCCGCCGTCGCCGCGGGCTCCGCTGCCACCGCGCGCGCCTCGCCAATCTGCGCAAGCGCGAGGAGCAGTGACGTCACACGGCGCACAGCTGGCGTGCCGGAGCCGCCGCCGCCGCCGCCGCCGGCTCAACCGCGCGCGCCTCGCCGGTCTTCGCATTCCAGAGGAGTGACGTCATAGCCGCTGCAGACGCACTGGCGCCGCCGCGTGCCCAGCCGTGTGCCTCCGTTGCGCAGTAGCCAAGTCTGACGCTGCACCGGAGCTGCTTGATAGCGCCTCTCATTTTGTGCGCATGAGCTCACGCTACGTATATCCTGGCATAGCCGAGCTAAGCCACCGCAATTTTTTGACGAGTGCGCCGGCGTCCCATAACGCGAAACAGATCTCTTCGTCTTCGTCGAGATGGAGCGACTGCAGCGAGATGCTCAGCGTTTTTGGGCACTTTTCGCAACGGCGCAGGAAGCAATCGTTCTCTGGAGCGCAGCGGAGGTAGATGCGCTTCAGGTCGTCTTCAGTAAATGTCTTCTTTGGGACATTTGTCATTGCCGTTAAAAGCAACTGAAAATTGACGCAATATATGCATGCGCACACCTCGTGCTCGGGACTTTTTTTACCCATTTTGGTCGTAGGAATAAAATTTGAAGATGCCTAGTTCTGTATGGGGATGGTCCTTCCTAAACAGCTGGTAAGCTTCCTTAATAGAGCGGGTCATAAACCTTTTTATGACTTTAGGCATGTCGTTGATCATGGCTTTGACGACGTCCTTTTTGTCGGGGCTTTGAGCAGAGCACGCAAGGTCGTCGCGTGTGTTGTACTCAATTGCAACCCTCACGTCTTCGGCATTTGCCTTTTTCCCCGTGTAGGGATCAGGGGTTGCCCATACACCACCTTTACGCTTCAGTTTTCTTGTTTGATCAATCATGTAGGCAGTCGCTTTTGGCACCAGACGCAATATTTTTTCTTCGAGATGCTTGGTGGCATTTCGAGAGTTTCGTGCGGTGAAGCAAGCAAAAAGGACCACCGTAAGACCTGTGAGAGGAATCCAGGCATCTCATCTGTGGAAGTCATCATATGCCACTCGCGCAACTGAGAGTTAGCGAATTTGCAGAGTGGGACCGATTTGTTTCTGTGAAAGTTAAGCTATTTAATTGTATTCCAGGTGAAAGACCATTTTCGTGTCACTAATGCTCACCCATTATGAAAAAAAGAATCTTAATAATATAAAATGCACGCCATAACCAACGCTCAAAATGTTTGGTGCTGTGCGGCAAAGCCGCTATGACGAAGACGTCGGCTCGCTCCGAGTGAAGGTTTGTCGTAGCTTTTCCCGTTCGGAGGACATACGTTACTCAATGTTTTGTCATCACAGGTTAGTTCAAGTCACTGCAAAGTGCCAAGGGGCGTTTAAAGAAAATAGAAGATGTAGTTTTTTTAAATATCGACGCCCAATCTTGCCACATTTTGAGAAATCAGCCGCATCTCCGGGTTAATAACAAAAATATAATTAAAGGTGGGCATATTATCTTTATATATTCGTAAAGAATATTTAAATACGCGCGTTTTTATATGTTTTGTGAAGCGTTATGAAAGATGGTCTATTTGCAAAAAAAATTGTGAATATGTCTCTAAAACGCGTTTTAATGCCATGTTTGATTTGTTTTTTGTTTGCATAGAAATATTTTATTGATATTTTTAATTTTTTGTGTATGTGTTGTATATCTTTTGTAAAACGTATTAAAAGGTTATGGTGACGTAAAAGCTTCGATGAGGAAATGACGACTGTGCAAAGTAGCATTTTGAAATCTTCTCAATTTTCACGCCTAGAGCTTCTTTATTTTATATCTCAGCGACAAAAATTGTTACGGCGTTCATATATAACTGAATGTTCCTCCCGAGAACATGGCTTTCGCATATATTTTTAACAAAAACTATCTAAATTATGAACCGGACCATCATTGCATGAACTGACGTGGAATCGCCCTCCTGCCCTTTTCATTTATACTTTATTGGTTTAAGCCTACAACGCTAACGCTGGGGAAGATATTAGCGGCGAGGAAACCCTGGGCGAGTGTTTCGGTGGCGCCCTCGCTCGGTTAACTTTCGTGACGTCATTATCTTGTGAACAACAAGTTCGATTGTGTTTGTAATGGGCATGGTGGAAGCCTAAATCAAAGCGCTCTCAAAGGAACACTGCCAACACCGTCAAAATTGAAGTTCTTACATTCCTCTTATTTCCGTCGATGAGACATCCTTTGCTGACGTCATCGTCAGCATTCGGCCAATTATGGTGGGCCGACCACAGTGACGCTTTGGTTCGCTCACGTCGCCAATAGGTACTTTATTTTTCAATTCTTTATTGGCCTCACCTCAACAATGCCCATACATCACACGAGTCACCGCAATATCCGTGGTTCGCACGCCACGTGCCAAGTGTTCTCCTTGGACTCTTGCCATGCGGCATTCGTAGCACGGATCTCGCGGTGACTTCCGTTCGAATCTGTAGGCGCTGTAGGCAGACTGTCTTCTGTATGATACAATAGCGGCGAGATGTTTTGTGGCGCACTCTTAAAGCTGAACTCCATGGGACGAATATCGGCGAATAACCGACGAATTTTGCGCGGCGGCTTTGCTCTGCGCGTGGAATCAGCACAGTGGCTGCTACGTCGCGCGCAAGACGAGCGTGCCGTCGGGCGGCGTTCGCCAGTTATTCGTCACATAATGCGTTCCATGGAGTTCGCCTTTATGGTTTCCTCTCGTGACGTCATCGCCTTGTGAACATCAAGTTCGATGGTGTTTCCAGTTAGCATGGTGCAAGCTTGAAATCATTGATCTCTGAAACCAACGCTGCCAACACCGCCAAAATTGAAGTTCTTTCATTCCTCTTATTTCCGTCGATGAGACATCCTTTGCTGACGTCATCGTCAGCATTCGGCCAATCGTGGAAGGCCGATCGCAGCGACGCTTTCGATCGCGCACGTCGTCATGAATCAGTGCGGCCCCGGGTTAGGAAGACAAGTATAATTTATCTTTCGGTGGTTCTTATCCATTGCGGAGCGAAAGTTCGTCTGATTCTTGCACAGGGGTTGCAATGATGTCAGAATGCCGACCTCTTATTGGCTGCCTGAAAAAAAAATAGTGGGTAGGCATCGAGGCAGCAATAGCATTGAGCCTTGAGGTCAATCCCCTATCCTCTCAATGAAAGCCAATCAGAGCTCGGGGTCGTTCTGACGTCACCGAAACTCCCGCGCATGAAGCAGACGAACTTTCGCTCCGCATAATAGACAGCACGAAAGACCCGTTTTCAACCCGTCAAAAAATCGGTCGTTTTTAAAAATAAAATAATCGAAAAATAACGGTTACTTCTTTCAAGTAAGGGCCAATTACTTTTCGTCTCGAGTAATCAAGTAATATAATTGAATACCAAAAGGAATTGTACTTGTAATCGATTACTTTTTTTGTGTGAAGTGTGCAAGACTCGCGTCACAAGCATCGCTAAACTCGGTTGTCTGCGAACCCGTGCGCACTTCACCCTGACAAGTTTGCTGCTCTAATTTTTCACAAGGAAAGAAAACCTCACAATTTCATCAGCTAAAATGCACCGCCTCAAACCAAGTTCGAGCTCTCTATGGGCAGGCACCGATTTTTCCTGCTCGTTTTACAGCCTAGGATTCACTGAAGCCACCATATATGTATAGATCCGTCGCAAAGACAAGAAAGGAAGAGCCCGGTGGAGGGATCCTTTGAAAAACGCGTTGACGCACTAAAAAAATATTTTGCGCGGTCTCATTTTTTTTTTGTTTTTTGCTTATGTGAAGCGATCCTGAAGCATTCGAGCGAAAAAGTGAAGATTTTGGGGTTGTGAACGAAACTATTAACGTTATCAAATAATGAATGTTAAGTAATAATAGCTGACTTAGCTTGACATAACAATATGGCAGCTGACCTAAAGAGCCCCTGAAAATAATCTTTTTTAAGGTTTGGTTTGGGACACGCGTGTCAAAAAATTAATTTTACGCGAAAATCTTTTTAGGGCAATATTGACGGAGCGAGATTTATTTTAAATTCTGCGCGCAAAGTTCAGGACGTCAGGGAATGGTCATACACTCTTTCCACTTCAACGAGATGGTCATACAGTCTCTCCACCTCAACATGATGGCCAAGCCGATCCACCTTTCCTCTACGCGCCCGAAATGTTGAGAGAGAAAACAAGTGGAAAGGAGGTGGCTACCGACTAAATTGCGTCTCGCGCCGTCAATATTGCTCCAAAAATTTTGTTTTCTTTCGGGTAGAATTAGTTTTTTGACACGCGTGTCCCAGCCAGACTGTTAAAAAAACATTTTTTTCAAAGGCTTTTTAAGAAGACACCGAAAAGAAAAGAAAAACTAAAAGACCTAAATGGCCCACAATTTGATTTGTAAATTTTTCCACGAAAAAAAAAGAAGCTATATACTTAGGTTGTTAGACGCAATATAGGTGGGGGTAGCCCTGCTCTAGGCCCGGAGCTTACAAAACTAAACACCGTTACTCGTCTCTCATTGGTTGGTGAGATGATTGACGTGTGAAATGTTGGTTGTAAAAGTTCATCTCCGTGCCATAATAGTACTTTCATCAACAATATTTTTAGTCGCAAAAAAAATAATCTAAAGAGAGTCATTACTGTTTTCAGAAATATCCTGAAATTGCATTTCCCCTTCGGTTTCAAACGTTAACAAACATGACTGCCGGCATCTGCGGAGTGATCAACGAGCTCAGCTCATCAAGCTCGTCTATTTTAGTGCAAAGCATTAACCACTGATCCCTATGACAATTGCTGGATCGCGCATCTCCGCTTGGTCACTGCAGCGCAGAGCGCGGCGCCGGACAGCCATCTTGAATCGCGAAAAATCGCGTTTTAGGAGCGTCGCGGAGGCTGGCGGCCGCCGCCAGCCTCCGTTTTTACTTCCGCGTGTCCCAAATAGCAGCTAGGCTCTTTAAAGGAAACATACAAAGGAAAAAAAAACTTTTTTTAAAAACAGGTTAGATGGAAAAAGAATATTATAAAGCGAATTTACAACGAAGAAAAAAATTACACCATCTTTCCGAGGGGAACCATGGGGTGATGCGGAGCATCGTGTTGGTTCCGAGGAAAGAGTCAGTTGCGTGCTGACGTCGAGAGATGGCGCCACCGACTGCCTAGCGTTACCCCTACGCGAGCCTTCGTCGCGGCTCGCGGCAGAGAAACTTGGAACGCTCGCCGCTCGCCGTTTATTTTTTTTTCACACTTGAACGAGAGGAGACTAGAGGAGGAGAGTTGCGCGTGCGCGCGCGGTGTGAGTAGAAGCGAACGCACGCGCAGTGCACGCAGCTGGTAGAGAGAGAGAGCGGAGAGAGTAACGCGCAGCTGTTGGAGAGAGGGAAGGAGGAGAGTTGCGCGTGCGTAGTGTGACTGCGGACTACAGCAGGCCGCGGGACATAGACCCGAGCAGAGATGCTCCGCATCTTAAAATATTCTAGAGCTATATTTACGACGCAAAACGAATTTGTAGTTGACGCCCGCGGGAGCCGCCGCTGGTCACGAGGCCTATGCGCCGCCGCGCTGCGTCGCCGCCGCCGCAAAAAGGCACGCCGCCGCCGCACGCTGAGCGCTGTGCGAATGTTGTGCGACGCCACTTCAACGGCTTCAACGCGTTTCTCCACGCCGCCGTCGCCGCCGCCGCACAAGTTCGTCTGCTTCGGGGCGCCGCCGCCGTCATCCTGACCGGCGCACAGGCATATCTTGTCTGCTTGTGCTTTTTCAGGAGTTTCCTTTGGTCTGTAAAAGTCACTTATTAATCTTGGTTTTTTGTTATATTTCAGACAAAGATGATTAAGTTACGTTTAGAGGTCATAGGATGCTTCCGAAAGAGCGCAAGCACCGCGTGACTAAATAGCGACCACTTTTCCCGTGGCTCCGCTGTCGCTCTACCTACAAATTCGTATCGCAACGTAAATATAGTTCTAAAAATTACTTTTTCGTTGTAAATTCGTTTCATGACTTCCTTTCCCAACCAGGATCGCTAAAACAATGTTTTTTTTCCTTTGCATGTGTCCTCTAAAACGACCGAAAAATCGGTTTCTTAACCTATTGCGTTACGATTTTGCACAGCGTTCGCCACAGGTGGTGCATTTTTCCTATAAAATTCGCAAAGGATGAACTTATTTGAGGAAAAATGAAAAAAGAAAAGGAGAAAAAGGCTTAACTCTTATGAAAACGGCAGCGAATTCGCCACCGGTCTTCAAACCACAGGGCGCCCTATTGTTAAAACACCGATTCAGCGGGTTGAAAGTAACACTGAATTATCGGTAAAAAGATGGTGGTAGCATTTGTAGTGGATCGTGGTTTCGATTTGTAATACTGCAGTGTTGGTATTTAGTCTCCGTAAATCGATATTAGCTTTGCTTCTTTCAGTTCAATCTTTGACCGAGTTCTCCTTTAACGACTCAGTCTAAGTGCAAATATATGACATTTCAACCCTCACGTTCAGTAAGTTCAGTGCACAAACAAATATATATACAACTATTTATAGCGTTGATAAAGTAAACGTGAGTGAAATATTTTATGGTGTGCCTGGAAGGAAGTGTATTCACCCATACTCGGCAGTACAACTTTTCGGCATTGTGGAAGGAGAAGCCGCGCACGTAGAGTTTTGATCGTCGCCTCAGCGCGCGGAGCACGGATTATAGCCACGCCGATCAGTCATGTTTCCCTGAAGAACCTGGATGCTGCTTGCGATGATGCCACGCCTTCACAGGACGCTGAAAATCCTGAGCTCGCTCTTGTCGTCTCTGACAGCGGCACAGAGCGCCGCAGCAAGCCGTAAGTGCCACGAGGCTGGCTGCGCAGCAGCCTCGGGACCACCGCAGGCACGTAGCCAGGGGGGGGGCAGGTACAAGTGCCTCGGGCGCCACTTGGGAGGGGGCTGCCGAGCCGAGTCCACCCAACATGTGCCCGATGGAAGAAAATGGCAGAGGGGCTACGCGAGGGGCGCGGATTTTCATTTGCCATGGGCTATGAGGGCGCGAAATTTCACGTTGCCATGGGCGCCGTCATATCTAGTTACGCTACTGGCGGGGTCCGCCCCCCCTCCGAAATGTTCTATTTTGCTGGGACCTCCTCTCCCCTCCCCCTCACGGCGCATTTTGTCATGGGCGGCACCCCCCTCCGAGACAAAGTCCTGGCTCACGTCGCCAGTGACCACCGTCATATGTTTGCTGGATGTGGCGCGGGCAAGGAAATCATATTGGTCGGGAGGTAGCGCCCGCTATTCTCCTTATATGGAGTGTAACGGAAGTAGGCGTGGTAGCATGTCCCCGCACGTTTCTGGCCAATGAAAGTCTCAGTTAATGGGCGCCACCACGTGCATATGGTCAACCATCCGCGTCCCGACGGCATTGCCATGGCAACGCGCTGGCTTGCTTATGCGGCGTCCGCTGAATCGGTAGAACATGTGAGGTCGGAGCCGAACACTTGCCTGACCGGCAGAAAATTCTGTGGGTTGTACGTGCGGGGAGCGTCGTCTAAGGCGAGTCGTCGAAAGCGGCTTTGGAAAGCGAGCATATCAGGTGCCGTACTGCAGGACCCACAGAATGGAACCGCCCGAGAATGCCGCAGTACGCTCTGCGTTCTTTTCCCTTCCGTCGTCCCGTGGCCTCCTGTGCGATTCGAAACTTCCTGCGTGCGCTTATCGTGTTGGAACGATGTTCTGCCCGTTACCGAAAATAAGTAACGAAATACCGCTACCTTGCATAGCTTGGAAAAACGCTAACGTGGTACAGAACCCCGTTACTATATCGCAAGTGTAACGAAATACCGGTGTCGTTACTTGCCATGACTACGAATGTTACTTTACGCTAATTTGTCGTTACTCTGCGTTGCACTATTAGTACATGACAACTGTTTGTAATAAATTAACCGCCTCTATAAATTTTGGCAACTATACACTTGTTCAGTGGGTGATAATTTATTAATTTATATCTTTGTACTATTTAGCGCCGGAGCATTACAGCACAAAACGGGGGGTGACGATCACCATCTATACGTTGGAACCCTTCACTGAAATTCGAATTTCAGTGAAGGGTTCCAACGTATAGATGGTGATCGTCACCCCCCGTTTTGTGCTGTAATGCTCCGGCGCTAAGTAGTACAAAGATATAAATTAATCAATTATCACCCTGAACTAAGTGTATAGTTGCCAAAATTTATAGAGGCGGTTAATTTATTACAAACAGTTGTCATGTACTAATAGTGCAACGCAGAGTAACGACAAATTAGCGTAAAGTAACATTCGTAGTCATGGCAGGTAACGACACCGTATCGCCGTTACACTTGCGATATGGTAACGGGGTTCTGTACCACGTTAGCGTTTTTAATGCTATAACAGGTATCGGTACTTTTGTTACTTATTTTCGGTAACGGGCAGAACATCGTTCCACACGATAAGCGCACGCAGGAAGTTGAATCGCACAGGAGGCCACAGGACGACGGAAGGGAAAGAACGCAGAGCCACTGCGCGCACTTTCAGGCGGGTTCCATTCTGAGGGTTCATTCGCGTGGCGCCTGATATGCTCGCTTTCCAAAGCCGCTTTCTGACGACTCGCCTTAGACGACGCTCCCCGCACGTACAACCCACGGCAATTTTCTGCGGTCAGGCAGGTTCGGCTCCGAACCTCACATGTTCTACCGATTCAGCGGACGCCGCATAAGCAACCACGCGTTGCCATCGCATGCCGTGAGCGCCGGATCGTTGACCATATGCGTGGTGGCGCCCATTAACTGAGACTTTCATTGGCCAGAAACTGAGGGGACATGCTACCACGCCTACTTCCGTGCACTCCATATAAGGAGAATACGGGCGCCACCTCCGACCAATATGATTTCTTTTGCCCGCGCCACATCCAGCAAACATATGACGGTGATTACTGGGCACTGAGCAGACTTTGTCTCCGGAGGGGGGTGCCGCCCATGACAAAATGCGCTGTGGAGGAGGGAGGGGAGAGGAGGTCCCAGCAAAATAGAACATTTCGAGGGGGGGGGGCGGACCCCGCTCCAGTGGCGTAACTCGATGTGCGGCGCCCATGCCGTAACGGAAATTTCGCGCCCTCATAGCCCATGGCAAATGAAGATCGGCGCCCCTCGCGCAGCCCTCTGTATTTTCTTCCATCGGGCACATGTTGGGTGGACTCGCCTCGGCAGCTCCCTCCACGAGTGGCGCGAGGCACTTGTACCCCTGCCCCCCCCGGCCCCGCCGCCATGTCGGGTGGGTCCGGAGCGCTGCCCACAGGCGACCTGCGTGGCACTCACACGGCCTGCTGCGGCGCGCGCTGTACGCTGCTCAGAGCAACGACAAGAGCGAGCGCAGGATTTTTCAGCGTCCCTGTGGCGGCACGGCATGTCTATGCAGCGGCGGCATCCGAGTCCTTCAGGAAGCATGACGTCGGCATGGCGTGATCCAGGGTCGCGCCGCGCACCTGCCAGCGACGATCAAAACTCTACATGCGCGGCTCTCTCCTTCCGAAGTGCCAGGAAGAGTTGTACCCGAGTACCGATTGATGCCACACGGCCTTCAGGGGCCCCCGCTTAAAATATTTCGCTCACGGTTACGCCACATCAACGCTATCAAATAGTTGTATATGTCTTTCGTTGGTGCACTGAACTTGCCTGGTTCTGTGTGCGGGTTGAAGCCGGTCATATATTTGCAACTTAGGACTGGCTGGTTAAAGGAGAACTCGGGTCAAAAGATTGAGACTGAACGAAAGTAAATGCCACTAATATCGAGTTGCGGAGACTAAATACCAGCACTGCAGAATATTACACAAATCGGAAACCACGATCCACTACAAATGCTACCACTATGCTTTTTGCCGGATGATTGACGTGTTGGCTTTCCACGCCGCTGAATTCGGCGTTTCCAACAATAGGGCGTCCCGTGGTGGTTTGAAGATATCCGGTGGCGAATTCGCTGCGTTTTCTTAAGAGTTGGGGCTTTTTCTTCTTTTCTTTTTTTACTTCTTCAGCAAATAAGTTCTTGCCTCTTTGCGAATTTTATAGGAAAAATGCGCCACCTGTGGCAGAACGCTGTGCAAAGTCGTGGCATGCAATGGGTTAAGAAACCGATTTTGCGGTCGTTTTGAAGGACACATATGCAAAGGAAAAAAAACACGTTGTTTTGACGTCACCCTGGTTGGGAAAAGGGAGGTCGTGAAGACGAATTTACAACGAAAAAAGTAATTTTTAGAACTATATATTTACGTTGCGATACGAATTTGTAGAGTGGCGCCAGCGGGGCCACGGCAAAGTGGTCGCAACCTGTTGTCACGCGGTGCTTGCGCTCTTTCGGAGCGTCTCATGACCTCTAAACGTAACTTAATCATCTTTGTCTGAAATATAACAAAAAACTCAGATTAGCCAAGCGGCGTTTAGCAGCCCAAAGGAAAACTCCTGAAAAAGCACAAGCAGACAAGATAGGCCTGTGCGCCGGCCAGATGACGGCGGCGGCGCCCCGAAGCAGACGGGCTTGTGCGGCGGCGGCGGCGGCGGCGTGCGTGGAAACGCGTTGGAGCCGTTGTGGTGGCGCCTGCGCAACATGCGACACTCTGGCGTGCGGCGGCGGCGATGGCTGTCTGCGGCGGCGGGCGACGCAGCGCGGCGGCGCATAGGCCTCGTGACCAGCGGCGGCTCCCGCGGGCGTCAGCTGCAGACCCGTTTTGCGTCGTGAATATAGCCGACTAGGAGATATTTTTAGATGGAGCGTCTCTTGCTCGGGTTCATGTCCCGCGGCCTTGTAGTCCGCAGTCACACTACGCACGCGCAACTCTCCTCCTTCCCTCTCTCCAACAGCTGCGCGTTACTCTCTCCGCTCTCTCTCTCTACCAGCTGCGTGCACTGCGCGTGCGTTCGCTTTACTCACACCGCGCGTGCACGCGCAACTCTCCTCCTCTAGTCTCCTCTCGTTCAAGTGTGAAAAAAAATAAACGGCGAGCGGCGAGCGTTCCAAGTTTCTCTGCCGCGAGCCGCGACGAAGGCTCGCGTAGGGGGTAACGCTAGGGCAGTCGGTGGCGCCATCTCTCGACGTCAGCACGCAACTGACTCCTTTCCTCGGAACCAACACGATGCTCCGCATCACCCCATGATTCCCTCGGAAAGATGGTGTAATTTTTTTCTTCGTTGTGAAATTCCGACTTTATAATATTCTTTTCCATCTAACCTGTTTTTAAAAAAAGTTGTTTTTCCTTTGCATGTGTCCTTTAAAGGGGCGATGCAACAATTTTTGTACTTTGCGCAAATACCGCTTAGAACGGATCCCTGACGTTGATGACCTATGAAACACGCGTTCGTTTTCACCCCACGCAATAGAAGTCCCAGAAACAAACTAAAGAAAAACGAGCAGCGTTCACCCCCTCAACTCGCAGCCAGAACAAGCGGCCACGTGACCTGGAATGGATTATATGCCGCCAATGTTGATCATAGCCACGCGCTGGGGTTGGCAAAGCACAGGACACGCGCTGAGTTCCAGACATTGTTATGGCTCGGCTATTGTCGTCGTTGAAGCGATTGGACACGGGCCACTACCCGAATGCTTCTCGAGCTAGTAATTATCACGAGCCCAAATCGAGCGCCCACGCAATGCTCGGGTCCAATCTATGAACCGCATTCAAATATCGTCACTGGGGTGTACTGCGATCCCCACGTTACGTCATCAAATTTTGCAAAGAGAGATTGAATGAAAATGATCGCTTTTTTGTCCTTGAAATTACACCGCAACAAAGGAGTTTCTTGGCCGGTGGCGTTGCGTGCGAGTATCCTTGAGTCCCACTAGTGCCAGTAAGCTCGTGTAAGTAGAAAAACATTCCAACTGAAATATCGTTGCACAGCTCTTTAAAGAGCCTGGCTGCGGTTTAGGATGCGCGGAAGTAAAAACAGCGGGCTGGCGGCGGCCTGCGCATGCCTCGTGACGCCAAAGCAGGAGATGCGCGATCCAGCAATTGTCATAGGGATCAGTGGTTACATGCTCTGCACTAAAATAGACGAGATTGACGTGAGCTGGAGCTCGTTGATCACTCCGCAGATGCCGGCGGCCATGTTTGTTAACGTTTGAAACCGAAGGGGAAAGGCAATCTCGGGATATTTCTGAAAACAGTAATGACTCCTTAGATATTTTTTTTGCGACAAAAATATTGATGATTAAAGTAATTATTAAGACCGGAGGTGAACTTTTACAACCAACATTTCACACGTCAATCATCTCCAACCAATGAGAGACGAGTAACGTGCTAGTTTGTAAGCTCCGGGCGTGGCCTGGAGCAGGGCTACCCTCACCTAAATTGCGTCTAACAACCAAAATATATAGCTTCTTTATTTTTCGTTGAAAAAATTTACAAATCAAATTGTGGGCCCATTTAGGTCTTTTAATTTTTCTTTTCTTTTCAGTGTTTTCTTAAAAGCCTCTGAAAAAAATGTTTTTTTTAACAGTCTGGCTGGGACACGCGTGTCAAAAAAACTAATTCTACACGAAAACAAAAAAATTTTGGAGCTATTGACGGCGCGAGACGCAATTTAGTCGGTAGCCACCCCCTTTCCACTTGTTATCTCTCTCAACATTTCGGGCGCGTAGAGGAAAGCTGGATCGGCTTGGACATCTCGTTGAGGTGGAGAGAGTGTATGACCATTCCCTGACGTCATGAACTTTGCGCGCAGAATTTAAAATAAATCTCGCTCCGTCAATATTGCCCTAAAAGATTTTCGCGTAAAATTAATTTTTTGACACGCGTGTCCCAAACCAAACTTTAAAAAAATATATATTTTCAGGGGCTCTTTAGGTCAGCTGCCATATTGTTATTCCTACGCGCTGCAGTGCTTAACACGTATACCTCAAGTCAAGCCAGCTATTATTACTTAACATTCATTATTTGATAACGTTAATAGTTTCGTTCACAACCCCAAAATCTTCACTTTTTTCGCTCGAATGCTTCAGGATCGCTTCACATAAGCTAAAAAACAAAAAAAAAATGAGACCGCGCAAAATAATTTTTTAGTGCGTCAACGCGTTTTTCAAAGGATCCCTCCACCGGGCTCTTCCTTTCTTTGTCTTTGCGACGGATCTATACATATATGGTGGCTTCAGTGAATCCTAGGCTGTAAAACGAGCAGGAAAAATCGGTGCCTGCCCATAGAGAGCTCGAACTTTACTAATGTGGTTTGAGGCGGTGCATTTTAGCTGATGAAATTGTGAGGTTTTCTTTCCTTGTGAAAAATTAGAGCAGCAAACTTGTCAGGGTGAAGTGCGCACGGGTTCGCAGACAACCGAGTTTAGCGATGCTTGTGACGCGAGTCGTTGCACACTTACACGAAAAAAGTAATCGCTTACAAGTACAATTCCTTTTGGTATTCAATTATATTACTTGATTACTCGAGACGAAAAGTAATTGGCCCTTACTTGAAAGAAGTAACCGTTATTTTTCGATTATTTTATTTTTAAAAACGACCGATTTTTTGACGGGTTGAAAACGGGTCTTTCGTGCTGTCTATTAATGCGGAGCGAAAGTTCGTCTGCTTCATGCGCGGGAGTTTCGGTGACGTCAGAACGACCCCGAGCTCTGATTGGCTTTCATTGAAAGGATAGGGATTGACCTCAAGGCTCAATGCATTGCTGCTCGAGGCCTACCCACTATTTTATTTTTCAGGCAGCCAATAAGAGATCGGCATTCTGACACCATCGCAACCCCTGTGCAAGAATCAGACGAACTTTCGCTCCGCATTGGATAAGAACCACCGAAAGATAAATTATACTTGTCTTCCTAAGCCCGGGCCGCGCTGATTCATTGACGACGTGCGCGATCAAAAGCGTCGCTGCGATCGGCCTTCCACGATTGGCCGAATGCTGACGATGACGTCAGCAAAGGATGTCTCATCGACGGAAATAAGAGGAATGAAAGAACTTCAATTTTGGCGGTGTTGGCAGCGTTGGCTTCAGAGATCAATGATTTCAAGCTTGCACCATGCTAACTGGAAACACCATCGAACTTGATGTTCACAAGGCGATGACGTCACGAGAGGAAACCATAAGAGTGCGCTCACAAAAACATCTCGCCGCTATTGTATCATACAGAAGACAGTCTGCCTACAGCGCCTACAGATTCGAACGGATAGTCACCGCGAGATCCGTGCTACGAATGCCGCATGGCAAGAGTCCAAGGAGAAACTTGGCACGTGGCGTGCGAACCACGGATATTGCGGGACTCGTGTGATGTATGGGCATTGTTGAGGTGAGGCCAATAAAGAATTGAAAAATAAAGTACCGACTGCACGTGAGCGAACCAAAGCGTCACTGTGGTCGGCCCACCACAATTGGCCAGTCGCTGACGATGACGTCAGCAAAGGATGTCTCATCGACGGAAATAAGAGGAATGAAAGAACTTCAATTTTGGCGGTGTTGGCAGTGTTCCTTTGAGAGCGCTTTGATTTAGGCTTCCACCATGCCCATTACAAACACAATCGAACTTGTTGTTCGCAAGATAATGACGTCACGAAGAGTTAACCAGAGCGAGGGCGCCACCGAAACATCTCGCCCAGAGCCGTTTATACTGAGAGAGTTTGGCCTTTAAGGATATTTTGACAGTCTGGCAACCACAGCAGCGTAGTCTGACAACCGGGGGATGACTAATTCCGTCCGCCATTTTGTGGCTCTGACTCATAGGAACTCTATGCGATTTCTCAGGAATAAAGAAGAGAAAGAAGTAACGCCATTTTGTGTTATCGCGAAATCCGCTAGTTCTAGCGGGCAACAAGCTCCGCCCATTGGCCAAACTCTTCAGTATAAACGGCTCTGATCTCGCCGCTAATATCTTCCCCAGCGTTAGCATTGTAGGCTTAAACCATCAAAGTATAAATGAAAAGGGCAGGAGGGCGATTCCACGTCAGTTCATGTCAATGATGGTCCGGTTCATAATTTAGATAGTTTTTGTTAAAAATATATGCGAAAGCCATGTTCTCGGGAGGAACATTCAG
>JAZHYW010064614.1:0-13607 GCA_037355805.1 Ixodes ricinus
TTTCTCGCTTAAAAAAAAGAAAAAAAAGAAAACCGTTTTGAAGTACATATGTTGGTTCTTCCTTTCCTAGATAGTGCTTGGACTCGGTTTAAGTTCTGGTAGAGAACAATACTCGGCATTGTTTTATATATATTTATAATTTTATATGCCTATATTCTTCTTTATGGAAGAGAACAAAAATATCGGGAACGTTTCTAATTTAGAGGCTAGTGTTTTGTCATAAATCGTATTTTGTATTGTTGACAACGACGGCGGCTTGCGAACATCATCCAGCCTTGGATTCTTGCCCTTTACTTGTAGTCATGTTTAGATAAACGGTGTTTTACTTGGCTTCGTTTCTATTTGTCTTCCAAACAAGTTGACAGCCCCAGAAAAAGCAAACAGCGTGCCCATAAAGTTTGTGGTTCTTCGCAGTTGGCGCATTACCGTCTTCACTTACCAGTTCGGGGAACAAATAACCTTTAGAACCGCTTTTTTGCGTTTATTAAACGTCGCTTAGGCAAACACGAGACAACACGTGGTGAAGGTAGGGTGAACCGCCTATATTGGGGGAGTGACATCAGGACGTTTTGTGACGATACCTCTTTCTATTTTTGGCTCTGGAGCGCATAAAAGCGTCTGTCGGCTCGAGCTTTACGGTATGGTGGGCTAGAAGGTTTCCTATCCTTCGTGCCGATGTCGCAAGTTCGCCAAACCAACTTTCGAGGCTTTCAGCAAAACCTACAATGTTCGACTTATGGCTAGTGCTGCTGAACTTCCACGCAAATGTTTTGACTTGTTTTCAATTGTGTGACATTATCACCAATATTTCTACGATATAAGCTCAAAAATATGTACTTATAATCGTCTAGTTTGTTTTGCATGCGAAACAGAAAAAGATTACACCTAAAATATAATATACCTTTTCTCCACCAGGTGGCGTCAGGTGTCATTTTCAATTTTCGCGCATGCGCACAACGTCGCAGTTTAGTCGACTTGCAGTGTTCTCGAGATGGGAGAGGGGGATAAAGGGACGTCCTACTGCCCGCCTCCCCCTGTTCCGAAGCCACTGCTGCTAGAAGGTCGAAAAAAGTTTAACCTGGTTTATTTCGAACCTGGTCTGGTTCGCCGCATCCTGACCATAATCCCTCGACCGCCAGTAGAGCTGGGGGGAGGAGGAGAACGGTCAGAGGGAGAGGGCGGAAGAAGAGCCCCGTTGATGAGAGTCCTTGTTGCGCGCCCGGTCTAGCTCCGCGCCACGGGCACAGAAGCCTCGTCGGTGGCGAGACAAAACGGTACGTAGACCGCGTTCCTGATTAAAAAGGTGCCCCCACAAAGCCGACCGTCCCCCGACAGTTAATGGGTCCTTAATTAAGGCAACCGGCAGCCCCGTTTTCCAGCTCCAACCTCGGCTGTGATTTCCTCTCTGTGTTTGTGTGCGTACCCAACGCGCTCTTAAAAAAAAAAAAAACAAAAAAAACAGCCTCGGCTTTTGTTCAACTTGTATACTAGTCCTCTGTTCCGCGAGCGCGCTCTCCGATGCGAGGACTGTAGATGGATACTCTGTTCGCTTCCCATGCTGCGAGTGCGGTGGAGCCCATACTTGCTCATTAAACTAGCCATACTTCTGTGTTTTGCCACGTGATCACGCACCCACTTGCACCTACGCGCAGAGAGCGGGGTCAGACGATGAAACGGAGGCGTTTGATTGGTCCGTCGGGCGCGTAGCTCCCGCCGCACTGTCAACTTGAGGGGGTACGGAGTATTACATATACGTGATGAGGAGAAAACGGCGTAGATGAAGGGGCGGTGTTTTGAAGGGAATGCGACTTTGTGTAGGACGGAAGAATGCAGGAGGGTCGCCTGGCTTTTCAGGCACTCATTCGCGGTTGTCAGCGTGTATACACCGGTTTTGTCAACGCAGTTTGAAAAGGTCCTGTGTTCTTTTTTGTTGGGCGAAATTGAGGCATTTTGATGTGTTCTTTCGTCGGCATGTGCGCGTTTGAAGAGCTGTTCTGTTGTGCGGCGCGTTTGAAGATCAAACGAAGTTATGACTCCGCGGATAACTATACTTCTAGCCCTCGTAGTTGATTTAATAATTAATGCGCCTCTTTTTAAATTTCTTACGGAAAGAGGGAGAGAGAATAAAGGAGACGGAAAGAGAGGGGCCGGGAAACAAATAAAAGCTTCAAATTAAAGGGTTTTATTTTCTTTTCATCGGGCGGATAACAAAAGTGATGGATAGGAGTACGTTTACACCCGAGTCTCACTAGAGTGGCGAACAGGAACTACCGACATAGACAGCTCTTGGATATATGCAGCGTGCACGCGAGAATATATCTTCGCTACAGCCACAGAAAAAAACAAATGCTATGTGACACGTCACGCCTTCTGCTTCAAACTATTTGCAGCATTGGGAAAGCCGTTTCGCCAGCCTGCTTGCTCGTGGGGCTGTTCATGTACCAGTTTGAAAGCGTTGATTCTAGTGTTCTTTGTCTTTTATTCTTGACATAGCAATCAGCTCTCGCAGAAGAGCAAACTTCAAAACTGTATAATCACTGTTGCATACTGAACTGTCAGTAACCCCCAAATTTTTGCAGGCGTGAAGGTCCGCAGCTCCCCGTCGAGGCCGTGGCAAATACAACAGCGTCAGAAGATATATAAATGCCGTAAAACGTGTAAAATAATCATTTCATTCACATTACATGATTCGAGATGATTTCTAATGTGCTATATGAGTGGATATTTGAAATTGATGTGACCGAAGAGTGGCGTTGTATTTTTATTCGATTCGATGACTCCATGGAGTCAGATCAGTCTCTTGACATCCTCACTGGTCTCTGCTCCGCAGAGCACATCTTGTTCAAACAACTTTTTGCGGATGTTCGCGGATTTGGAGCATAGTCACTGGAGCGGGCGTCCTTCTTCGCTTTGCCGGTCGCCGAACGGACTGTCGTTTGCGTAATTAGCGGGATCGTGTAGCTGCCCAAGATGGCTGCTCTATTTCGACCTGTGTTTATGGTTCTACCAAACACTTTACTAGGGGGAATACATTCCACTCCTCTCAAGACAATAGCCTCGTCGCGGACAGGTTTTCTGGGCTTGGCGAGAGCCATCTATCGTCAGGGAAATCTCGACTATCGGGCGGTAAATGATGATGATAATGTTGGTTGTTCTACATACCAAATTCATTGTTGTGGACATGCTCGAGACCGTGCCGCGCGCCACTTCTATGAAGAACATGGCGTCTAAAATCTAGCTCAGTGCTGCTAAAGCCCCTTCATGTTTCAAAAGTAGCGCAAGGTGCGTCGATGCATGAGGCACGTGCAACGTGCAACGTGCAGCCGTTGGGAAGATCATGGAGGCACAGCGCAGCACTGAACTGGATTTCAGACGCCATGAATTCCCAGAGTGGCGCGGGGCACGTGCCTCAAGCATTTTTACAACAATGAATGGCGCTGCTCTTTCCCAGGATAGAGGAGCTTTGAGTGCTGTGCCAAGTACTTTGCTGCTGTGTCGCCGCCAAGATCTTCCCAAGGGTTGCACGTGCCTCGTGCATCGACGCACCTTGCGCTACTTTTCAAACATGGAGGGGCTTTAGGTGGAGTCGGAGACGACACCGCCGCAGACGCCGCGAACATCCACGTGCACATGCGCATGTACTGACGCGGACCTCCACTCCGTCAGGGCTGGATTCGGCGCTGTAGGCGTTTTGTCTAATGCAAATGAGCGGAGTGGAATGTATTCCCCCTAGTAAAGCATTTGGTTCTACCTTTGTCCTTCTGTGAAAGACAGTCTACTCAAGAAATATGATTGTACGTACCTACACGACCAAAGGTTATTCATGCGGCGTTTGTTTGTGTTCTATGTAAAGAAAACAAAACATTCAATCGACGGGCATGAGCATCACCTTGCGACAAGCATGCGCGTGCAACACCGTCCAAACTGCAGTCAGTTTGCACGGAAAAAACACTTTCCTCAGACACCACAGTCGTCTTCCAACGCAAGAAGACGAGAGTCGGCACGGGAAATAGGGTGATCCACAATATATGGTCAGCTATTCATGCGGAAAGAGTTCATTTGGAAAAAAGGGGGTAGTCGGAGTAGCAAGATTATTGAAGGTAAAGGGGGGAAGTGGGCGCGCTTTTATTTCCATTTTTGTAGATGAGGCAAACTCGGCGAAATCTCAGTTTCCGAAATTTTAGGTGCGCGCAAACGTAATTATATATATATATATATATATATATATATATATATATATATAAAGATATACCCACGACTTCGTTTGACATACCCCCGACCCCCCTGCCTGGGATATATATACCTATATATATATATATATATATATATATATATATACTATATCAGGCATGGTGACGGGGGGCCGAAGGCGTGGGTATGGAACTGAGAGGAAAAGAAAACCCTTGGTGAAAACAGCAACAACGGACGGTTTATTCTTCGACGTTTCGGCCTGAGTCCGGCCTTCGTCAGGAAATTCTTCCTGACGAAGGCCAATCCTTTGTTTAAATTTATTACATGGAATTTGGTCACATGTACGAAATGTATTTCACCATCTCGGTGAACGCCCAAACTGGTATGCTCTCTTAAATCGATGTATTCATCTTCCAGATTTTTAGACGTAGTATTCAATACAAAATACTGTGTTGAATGGTGAAACCGCACTCGAACCTACGAGTGGAACTAAACCCCCTCGATGGTGTGACCTTAGATGAACGAAATGTATGTGGACGCCTGTACATGAGACCTAGCGACAACCTTGGCGTACCATGATTTCATGTGCTTTGTGTTTTCTGACTCGGTCACCGATCCCCCTTTTAAACGTTTATAATTAATGAAAAGTGTGCATATAATTCATTTGCATTACTTATTTAGAAAAAAGGTGATTTGACATCAGTTTTGGATTCGTTTCGTTTTTAAATATATGTCGCTTGACGCGCAGCTTAACTGAGGTTGTTAGGTCTATGTACCGTGTAAAACTGGGCAACTTAGTTGAGCTCCAGAGACACCTGGGAGATGTCCAACGATCGTTGGCTTAATGAAAGTTGACAGAACTAGTGTATGTAGGGTATTAGATGCCTTTATTTTGACTGATTTTTACTTTCATTGGCGGAAATGAGAGCAATAATACGTACACCGTCCATTTCTACGGTGTTGGTAAAGAGTGCAATAACTTCAGGCGTCCACCTTTTTTCTCTTTTTTTTAGACGCCATCAAACCTGAAGTTCTCAACTCATTATAAATGTTGCCAGGGGCACAGCTCGTGACGTCCCGGCGAGGCGAATCTTGGCCGTGACGCCACGAACTGGAACTACAGAGAGGGCATCACCGAAACATCTCGGTGCTAATAGACCCAACCCAAAGGTCCATGAAGCAGCATTGGCGGCCGCCATATCTTGGTCTCGAAGCGTGGGATCGGATCCGAGTCATCGCCGAACACTGACGCAGCACTCGTTTTGAACACGAGCTGAGCCGAGTTCAGGCCGAAGGCTGACGCAACCCTTGTGTCCAATGCATGCCCAGAGTCCGCGCCTAATTATACAGTGGCAAATTCGAGTAATTGGCGCACCGAGCTACTAGATGTCACAAACAAACTCGCCCACATTGCCACAATAACGTGTTTGAGGTCTGTCGGTATATGTCTTGTTTTTGCTTGTCGCTCCACTGGAGCCTGGGGAATTATGCCAAAACTCTTTGAATGGATATGGACCCTTTCGGAAATTCAGTCTTGCCACCCCGGATAACTATCATTAGCCAAGTGTACATCATCTGTCCATGCTAATGGTTGCCTTTCGATGGCTAATGGAGGAAGAATTTAAATACTGGCACAGATGCAGAGCCTGAACATTCCTTTCGTTAGTCTGCCGTATATCGCTGTTGAATGTCAGCGTGATGAGACTTATAAGCTTTTGTGCGGCGCTACGTACTTGAGGGTGTCCTTACAATTCTTGGAATACTTAGGAGGCTCGGCTTTTGCAAGTCCCAAGCTGCTGTGAACGATAAAGTATCTGGAATATTATCCGGAGGTTTACTCAAGTAAGCGTCTGGTACAGAGTGGTAGTTCCTTGACAGCATTGAAACTGAAACGAGTGGATAAATTACTGAAGAGCGAGAAAACCGTAACGTTCGTGCGTCTGTCGTCGACGAATATAGACACTAGATTTTAACCACCATTGGCATGCGAGAATTTAGACTGATATCTGAGTCACTAGGAGTCACTGAATTTCTGAAAGGTCTATGCCGAAGGGAACTTGTCAGATACATTGGAGCTTTCCCTCCACACGCGAGCCAAGGTGCTGTACGTCAACGTTTCCATCTATCCGAATCCGCATACGTCTCTACGACAGGTTGACAGAGGGCGCGTTTGTCGACCTTCGTAACTCGACGACAGTCATCCGGTAAATTAAGTCAATGGATGCCCACGCCGGCGGGCCCTCCATGTTTCGAGCGCACACGTGGCCGGCGCTAAACTCCTTGCCGACTCCATTTCTCCTGTCCGGCAGCGTGACGTCGTAAACGGTCTGGGCGTGCAGTCGAGCGCGTTTTATTCACTCAGCCACAGCGTGCAGCGCGCGCGGCAGACGTGGATCGAGGAGGCAGAGGGACGACCAATTTCGCTGCCCGATCAGTCTTCCCGAACTCTCCCGTCGGTCGAAGGGGGCGGCATGCTCTCCAGCAGACCCCGCCCGGACAGCTTCGGTCGCGTTTCCCCCTCCACACTCCGTGGGTGGCACGGGGTGCTGCTACACCTCCGTCTCGCCGTGCGGTTGCAGCAGAAGCCACGAGCCATCTCAGCCAGTCCAACGCAGTGAACATATCGCGCACGCGTAATCGCCCGACTCTGCTTTCTACGCGTGGGTACGGAGCGTGATCACGTGGCGAAAGATAGACGCATGACTGGTCCAACGAGCACGTAGCTTTCCCCGCCCATGTCGGCTTAGGGTTGCCCAGAGTTCTAGCAACGCAACGCCACGAACAAAGACCGAAAAGGTCGGAAAAGGAGTGAGGCATGGCTCGAGCACACCCTGTCCATTTCGCGGGGGGACTCGCTATCCAACCCTGGGCGACGCTTTTCGTCCTTCCTGATTTAGAATGGGGCGGGTTTCGAGTAGAGGGAGAGGGATTCGGTCATCGGGGGACGATTGATTTGTGTTGTGCGGAAGAAGACGCGACTGCTGCTGCTGCGTCGCTCGTGATAGACAAACACGCGGTCGCTTGGAAAGCCGACATTCGGCGGCGGCGCGAATGGGCGGAAGTCTGGAGCCTCCTTGTCTCGCCGCGTCGCCGCGTCTCTGTGTCCGCCGCCATTCGTCTTGAGTGGCCCCCGTCCTGTTCACTTTTCGACAGTCTCCATTCGTGCGCTCCGTTCCACCTTCCGGTGGACAGAAGCGCACGCTACGCCTTATCGGTCCATTGCAATGCCGCGTGAGTGTCACGTGATCGAATGGAAGGACGTTAACGACGCGCATACCGAGCAGTCACGTGGTACGTTCATGGCCCTGGATTGGCTGGGGACGAGTCGTAGCGTCAACTGCGGTCCATCGCGACGTAAAGCGGAGTATCGCCAGTAGCCCTCTGGCTCTCCCTGCAGCCGTTCTCTCCAAACAGACGGCCGGAGGTTCTAGCCCTCCCTAATGCAGAAACAACAGTCGTAAATGTGCCGGTCGCGCAGGGCGCGTGCGTGGGGTGGACCTTTCATTTTCTCCTCGATCTAGCGCGGTCTTTCCACCCCCTCTCCAAGTGGTCTCTGGACTGCGTCAGCGTACTTGGTCACCCACGGGGTTGTTTCCAAATGAGACCGCGCTTTTAACGCCGCGGCCGTTTTTCGGGGTGGGGGGAGAGAAAGCTTGAGTTAGGAGTCGGCACCGGGGTCTGGTCGAGGAGACGGTCTTGTCGCTTTTGCTGCGTGACGCGTCTGATTTGTCTCAGAGGGTTTGGACCCCAAGGGGGACATCTTGGGCCGACTGCTGTTGCTTTCGGGCAGGGGACCTCACAAGTGATGGATGAGGGGGTTCGAACCCTTGGGGTCCACCGCTTTTCCTGGAAGCCGGTTTAGGGTTTTCGCCGCCGTTAGGTCGTCGCGTCTCGAAAGGGTTGACGACGGTGGATAGGAGCCGGCGGGGGTCTTGCGAAGGTTGACTTTGATTTATAGGGTGCGTGGCGGGTCGACTTCTCGGACTCTTCCGCGATGCTCCTAACGAGTCCAACTCCTCTTAATGAGGGGGACGGGCATGTGCTGCTTTTGGGAATGTTTCTCGGGACGAAAGGTTTGCTGCGGTGACCGGTGTGGGGATTTGGGGACATCTGGGCGGAGGGTTGGGCTAGTAGCGGGAGGTCGGGGACCATTCCTGGGATGGAACTGTTGCCGTGTGGAGAATTGATACTACGATTGATGGGATGTGGAGCCTGCGAGCAGAGTTACGTCCGGGTTTACGACACCGTGTCAAGCGCTTTTCCGGGAATTTAAAGCCAGAATGTTGGCGAGCTGGTCTAATATGGACATTATAACTCTGGACTATGGAGACAGGGGAGAAGCTCAAGTACAAAACTCACGT
Source organism: Ixodes ricinus (assembly GCA_037355805.1). Taxonomy (NCBI): domain Eukaryota; kingdom Metazoa; phylum Arthropoda; class Arachnida; order Ixodida; family Ixodidae; genus Ixodes; species Ixodes ricinus. The sequence goes on from JAZHYW010064614.1 coordinate 8,553, forward strand.
AGTTATTGCTGTTTGTTTTTCCATTACTAGTCAAAACGTGGCTTTTTCGCATAGCTTCATAGCTTTTTCATGCACTGCGACTGTAAAACGTTCTCGAATGCGCATCTAATTTAATTGCACTAGCCCTGGCTGAAGTTGTTTACCGTATTTCAGGAAGCAGAAATTTCATGGTGCGAATTTAGTAAGGTGGAAACTCGGTGCCACTCAGTATTGCATAGCTGTGAACACAGCTATGGCGCCCAGAGAATTTAATGAATCGCTATAGGTAGCAAGTTGTTTTGCAATAGCTAAATTTACCATCTACAGTACAGACATTACGCACACAAGTCATTTCAAGCCGGACCAACATTCTACATAATGAACTATAACACCTGAGACTATGGAAGGAAGATGACGGTAAAGGAGAGGAAGAACAAAGGCTGAAGGAGAGGAAGACCCCGCTCTTCCTCTCCTTCATCGTCGTCTTTCTCCCTAGTCTGAGGGTTATAGTTCATCATGTTTAATCATCACCAGCTCATTTTTGAGCCCTAACATTCTGTTCATTACCTTTCTATTTCTAGATCTCTACTCAAAAAATCTGGCTTTGGGTAAATTGTAATGCATAAACAATGTACCCTCTGAAACGGAGAGGTCCCGGGTTCGATACCTGGACCAGGCTGATTTCTTTGGTCGCGCACCAGTCACCTAGCAGTGTTTGAAGATTTGTGTTTGTCCTTTGTTCCCCTTCTCCAGGGATTACTTTCGTCATTCTTTTTCTCCTCGTTTGCACCTTTGCAGTTGATTGCATTATAATCATAACCTTAAAATGCAAGCCTTTTACCCTTGTTGGTGTAAGACTGGTGGTAGCTGATAAAACCTGTTTGCTTTACTGAAGTCTAACCTCTGGTTAGCTCAGTTGGTAGAGCGCTCCACTGGAAATGGAGAGGTCCCGGGTTCGATACCCGGACCAGGCGGACTTTTTCGGTCGCGCACCAGTCACCTAGCTGTGTTTGGAGATTTGTGTTTGTCCTTTGCTGTCCTCCTTCTCCAGGGATTACTTTCGTCATTCTTGTCCAGCCTCGCTTGCACCTTTGCAGTTAATTGCATTATAATGACTCATCTGCTCGTGGGCGCCACCGCTGTGCAAGGTTCAGTGACATTTGGGGGTAGAGCGCAATACGTCACGCCACGCCAAACGGCGACTAGGGGAATGACGACTGGAGATGTAATAATTAAAGGATCGCTGTAGCATAAAACAGGTCTCCCATTTTCAACGCATTTGGCAATTTTTTAGAGATATTTATATTCCTCCTGCAATTTCGAATGGTGAGTGGTGAAAATACGGAATCTGAGCTAAAGAACGCGCGGAGTGTGCGCGTCCTGCTGGCTTCTGATATTTCACTTCTTCTACAGGCTACACACCAATTTGGTGTTTCGACAAGTCATCAAAGCCCCGCACGCGCGCATGCTCGTCGCTTCAGAAGGCGAGCCGCAGCGCGTCATGCGTACAAATATTGAAAATAAAGCCGGTCAGAAGTTTATTTCTGGAATAGTCTAGCAGAAGAATCCTGTGTTCTGCGCACACAAAATCAAGTTCGCACGTCGGCTTCTAATATATCATCTGATATCTCACAACTTCTAGAGACCGACACGCGCGCTCGACGTCACGGAGCTGTGGTGGCGCTGCGATCGCGCCGGAGCCGGGTGGGTGTGGGCAGAAGAGCGGCTACGTTTTGCATGGGCGTCACCGGCATTTCAGCACGTCATCGCATAGCTGTGTAGCCGTTAATGGCATCGAAAGGTATAGCGAAGGATGGCGCAGCCAGTTTCCACAAGTTCCCGGCGGACTCCTGAAGACGGTAGTTGGTTAATATCGGTAGATCAAAAATAATGGTCGCCTCGCGAGGACGACTGTTTGTGCGGCTAGCACTTTCTTGAAGGCGAAGTGCAGCTTCACTTTCATTTCAGTCTTCGTCCCGAGGCATGCTTACGCTAAGCAGGGAAAAAGGCGCCATCCGACTGAGACCACCCGTGATTTTGTTCCCGCGGTGTTCCTGCACAAAGCGCTGGCCAAGCGCTCGTCGGTGGCTCGCTTCGCCCGTGCTACCAAACGAAAGGAGATCGGCGGCAAAATGCACTGAAGTTGTTAGTTGTCGCGTGCCTTAGTGGCTATGAGGGGTAAAAAAAATAGCATGCACCAGCTTGAAGGACGCTGTGTGTGTATAATATCAGGCCAATAAATACACTTCCATAGACCCGCAGTCTGCTGATCCCGCCGGCAGCGCGGAAACCGGCTCGAGGTAATCGTAGGCCCCAAGAGACTTGTACGCCTACATGGTGTCGGCCGTGAACTGGCTTGACAGAAAAACTAACTAAGCGTCAACCGGGAGCCATCGAAGTCGGTGGCAGAAACTTCCCGTCGGAACTCCAACAAGCCTTGTTTACGGCGTACGGATCGTCGAAACAACGCCGTCCATCGCGACAATTTGTCTCGATACTACTGCCGTGCGAGGCTTGGGTGGCGATCTCAAATGGTCGGCCATAACATACGACATGTGTTGGCAGAAAATACGACGCACGGTTAAATTTAGAAGCGTCCCTACATCGTCAGCAGCGAGCGCCCGCCAAACAACGCAATAGCGCTTGGAAACATCATATCTGCTGCTCCTGCCCACATAGCTTCGTAGCGCGCAGCGGCCTCCCGGCCGTGTTGGTAAACAGAGCTGCGCCGCGTGTCAATTTATAGAGAAAGTTTGGCCACACGTTGCCCAATATAGGAGGCCGTGAGGAAGCGCCATTGGTCGAAAGCGGGCTGGGCGTGCTTCACAAATTCGAATGTTGGCCAGCCGAGAAGCTGCGACCAATACCATGACGGCGGCCGCTAGAAGGAAAAATTGAACAAGTGCGATCGGAGTATACTCGGTGACAGATATGATGCGTGTGTTTTTTCGATCAGTGTCATTGCAAAACAAAAATCTAGCGGAACTATCGACGTAATCCGTACGCCCGCGCCTTGGGCCGAGAATGCGCCGTCCGAGCAAAACAGAGTTCAAGCGAGCACATTCGGTCCTGACATCTTTTTGCATGATCATAATCGAAACATCATGCGCCATATGGCACCAACCAAGCCAGAGGTATACCCGATTCACATGTGGCAGCGTAAAGGTACCTTTGGCACAGGTACCTGGTGTAATGAGAGCTGGAGATCGTAATCACATGGTGTGTGAAGGTCCCTCTCGCTAAAGGGAGCTCCTATGTTAAAACGGAGCTCAAGCTTGAGCTACCTTTATAGCTACGGGGAGTGGCACTCGGACCCACGAACTCAAAATAAAAATCACAGATATATAAATATGTCTTTGTTTATTGCATTATAACACATTGAATACATATAAGTCGTCAATTGCATGAAATGACTGTGAACACAAATGTGATGCAATAATGCAGTAACGAGGAACATACTCCAGCTAGCAAGGTAGCAGCGGCGGCACGTGGAAAACAATGTCTGCTACGAACCCGAACGCGGTGGCCCACCGCGAGCTCTCTTTCGAGGTTGTGGACGAGTCGTCCGACTCTCCCGCCCAGGACCATTTTATCCTCGTCGTCGTCCATCCCTTTCGACGGCGTGACTGGCGTAACCGTGAGAGCTCCGACGTGGTTCGTTTCTGCTGGGCACTATTTAGCTACTTCAGTGAGAACTTTGTGGAAAGAAATGGAGCTGCAAACAGAAAAAGTAACCCACCTCGCAATGGAAACTCGTAAACGCACATGATTTAGAGTCGGACGTTTTAAAGAAACTCATTTAGGTGAGCCATTAGACTTAGAGAAAAAAAAAATGAAGTTCTGCAAAAGCAAACCGAAATAATATTTAGGTTTTAAATGTAATATTTCAAACACAATTATCAAAAACTGCGCGTCCCATCCTTTGGGAATGATTATCTACGTTAATGCGAATAGCATCAAACGGTGCGGAGTTATGCGCGTTCGTCAGGTGGCCGGCACACTCTGGATACGCCAGCCCACTCTTGAGGCGATTCTAAATTTGTTGACCACTTTCACAGCCCTGCGCACGATCTCCGCAGCCCAGCACGTGCGTTTGTGTCACTTAGGAAGGCGAGCAAAGCACGCGCCATACGCACAAACACTCAAAATGGTACCGACCAGACTTTCTGGCGTCTCAGCTAGTCTCAACCAACGGTACTCTAAACGGTTGTTTATATCTTTACCATAGGACGCGCTTTACAGCGCTGTCACAGCTACCGGTGCGCGCGCGTTCCATGCACGAGGGCTCATTCCGCTCTCGTGAGGCTGAGCACGGCCGCTACATCACCCTCTCCCGAGCGCGGGAGAGGGTGAGCTAGCGGCCGTGCTCCAGCCTCACGAGAGCGGAATGAGCCCTCGTGCATGGAACGCGCGCGCTCCGTGCTACGACAGCGCTTAAGCGCGTCCATGACGGATGTAAACAACCGTTCAATGCGTTGAATGACTGCCTTCATAGCTCTGTGGTTAGCGCGTCTGCCTGCTGATCAAAGGGTCAGCAGTTCGAATCCCAGCCGGCGCCGGTCTTTTTATTTATTTATCGACCCGCGGCGTAAGAGGTTAGATAGCCAGATAGATAGATAGATAGATAGATACATAGACGAAAGTGCGTGAAGTATCCAAGAATGCTATTCGCATTAAAAATTGATTTCAAGGAAATGTTTATCGTGCTCCTCTCGCGGTTTAGCTTGAAGCAATGACATCAAATTAAGGCTCTGTTTATTTATCGTGATAAATGCCGTATAGTACCTTCAGCTAAAGGACCTAAGCTAAACCTTTACACTGCCGTGTGAATTGGGTATTACTACATTTAACACTTGCGCGCTTATTAAAACTGTTTCTCGCTACCACCGCCATGGGATTATTCACGGCTACTGATTGGCCATGAGAGCATGTCAAGCCCTGTTTTTGCGTCTGGTGCACGGCCTGCTTCTGCCCGCTTCTCCCATTGACCAAACACTGTCTATATGCGGCTCTGCTATAGACTAGTGCTACTACTATAGACAACTGCAAGCATGGCTCCGCGACTGGTGCCGCCTG